>CM072521.1:17574759-17802259 GCA_036898135.1 Oncomelania hupensis | reverse complement strand
AGTTGTTTGCTAATAAGACATGGTTTGTGCATTTCGCAAATAAAACATGTTGGTTAAACGAAGATCAAGAGACGCAGTATGATGCAAATTACAGGAAGATGTTATTTATAATCTCACTTCTACATTTAAGACAGTTTGTTTGATATGACACGGCGTTTGCTCTCACAAAAGAAAACGTGTTTTGGTTGTTTGTTATTATTGAGACATGGTCTTGGAATTCAGCAAGTAAAAGATGTGGTTTTTAGCTTTTAGCAGAGCCATAACAACACTGCAAATTCCTGCATTACGCTTGCACGTTCTGCAGCCTCCTGTCTATATGACCATAACACACGGCATTCAATCTGCAGTCTTGCAGTTAACGCTGAACTAGCGGTGCAGTGTGAATTTAATCATCTTGGAATAACTCAGATTTGCTAACATGGCTAAGAACAGATTGAGGTTGATTTAGGAGACCCTCCCTCCTCTTTCCTGGGAGGGTTATCCCCGTCTGCCGTATCGCCAATGGTGGGTGTTGATGCTAAACTTCAATGCTTCTTCATTGAGCTGAAGCTGAACTGATTCTAGTCTGCAGAGTGAACATTTATTTGTTTATTGAATCGATTGGCTCAGACTCATAAAGCATATTCGCTCAGTGCTCGGGCTGGTTTGAAGGCAGAGTGTTTACATTTTGAAGGCGGCGGTTCATTATTTATAGATGGCGGCTGGGTCTGTTTCTAATGGCCTCCCGCTGATCGATACAACGAAAGTTTAACGGCGCGGCGGTAAAACGGCCGTGAAGAAT
Organism: Oncomelania hupensis; assembly: GCA_036898135.1. Taxonomy (NCBI): domain Eukaryota; kingdom Metazoa; phylum Mollusca; class Gastropoda; order Littorinimorpha; family Pomatiopsidae; genus Oncomelania; species Oncomelania hupensis. The sequence continues at coordinate 17,801,478 of CM072521.1, read as the reverse complement.
GGAAGGTAGATCAATATTATATAAACTGTAGGTTTTTACTTCATTTCGATGCTTGATCTGCAGCTATTCCGCATCAGCGCTGGTAATACGGCAGGTAAAAATGTAGCTGGCGGATTTAGGTATAATTGTAGAGCTTTAGACAATTTTTTGAAAAGTGTAATGTATAGGCCTGATAAGAAGAATGTGGATGTCAGTGGATAGTCTTATTTATTCCTTGCTGCATGTAGAATTTTAAAGCATTGGCCCCACAAGAATGTGAATGACATTGAATAATCCGATTCTTTCATTAGAGGTTGCTATGTATAATTAATTATTGTTCTCCGGAGATTGTGGCAATCTCAATGACAAACATGGTAACACTTGATTATTTGCTCAATGGTTATAAGGCCGATTTCGACCTTGACGCTACCTGCGTTTCAAAGATCTAGCTATCACAGTCTGTGTGTAGGACTTTGCCCTCAACAGCCTCTAACACTGAGATTGGCGTCAGCATCACCTTTGGGCCGACTACCTGTTATATAAAAACAGCCCGATAGCAAAAGCTCTATTTAAAGGATTAATGCTATTAGTAAGCTTTCACATCAGGTTCAGAGAGGCCAGTCAGAGTAGAGTAGACACATTGGATTTGAGGGGTCTGGCGCGGCGCCACAGTGGTGAACACGGAGCTGTCGGGGATGTCTCATCTCTTTTGGTCTGCCGGATGGCTGAAGCCCTTGCCTGATCTGTGCTGCGCATGCGTGAACTTACGTAGGTCATTTCCGACAAGTTCTGCGCATGACTGGAAAAAGAAGGGACGACGAATTACGATGCATAAGGCATCGTAGAATGCCCAGTTATCGTAAAATGTTTCGAGTAGAATAAACAAGTAGAGCTTGCTCCTGCGCTTACAATCCTGTTCCAGGCCTGCCTGGACTCAGGCATTGTCCCCGTCGACTGGAGAACTGCAAATGTCACCCCAGTCTAGGGGAGCGTTACAAACCTGAAAATTACCGACCAATATCCCCTACCAGTATACCGTGCAAGATGCTGGAGCACATCTTTGTCAGCCTTTGTTGAAAACCAGGGAATTTTATGCCCATAGCAGCATGGGTTCCGTAACTTGGGGTCGCTCCTGTGAGTCGCAGCTGCTTGGACTGGTGGAGGAGACATCGGAAGAACTCGAGACCGGCCATCAAGTGGATCTTCTGGTCCTAGACTTTTCCAAGGCTTTCGACAAGGTGAGCCACTGCCTGCTTCTCCATAAGCTCAACTGCCTTGACATCAGCGGCAAGATCAACAGATGGATTGGCAGCTTCCTCTCTGGCAGAAGGCAGACAGTGCTAGTAAACGGCACCAGCTCGGAGTACGCTGCAGTCGAATCCGGAGTAGCTCAAGGCTCAGTCCTAGGCCCGAGCTTGTTCCTCCTATATATAAACGACCTGCCAGTAGGTCTGACACCCTCCATAAAAAACAAAGACATCAAGACTTCCCAGGATCAGCAGCTCCTACAAGCAGACCTTAACAAATTGGCTGATTGGAAAAATCGCTGGATGATGTCATTCCACCCCCAAAAGTGCTCAACTGTGCACATGACCAGACGTCGCAAAAAGCTAAAGTGTGACTACCTCCTCCATGGTCACAAATTATAAGAAGAAGCACAAGTGAAGTACCTTGGCGTTAGGCTGAAAGTGACCTGAAGTGAACCCCCCACATCTCTAACGTGACTAGCAGAGCAAACAAAACTCTAGGTTTCCTCAGAAGAAACCTGAAGACCTCAAACAAGAAACTAAAGCAAACGGTTTATCGAGCGCTAGTGCGTCCAGTCCTGGAGTACGCCTGCCCTGTGTGGGATCCTCACACATCTGATGGCATTAAAGCCATCGAGAGAATCCAACCCCGCGGCCCGAGCTGCACGATGGGTCTCAAACCGGTACCGACAGACATCAAGCGTGGACCAGATGATGGAAGATTTGCAGTGGCCCTCACTCCAGGAGAGGAGGAAAAGAATAAGACTGACAACCGTCTACAAATTTCACCATGGCCTAACAGTGGTCGACAGCCGATTCAAACCAAAACCCAGCTTCCGACAAAAACGCAGTTCCCGCCGGTACCACCCAGACTCCTATGATATTCCATACCACAGAACCGACTACAGACAAAAAAAAAAAGCTTCTTTCCCCGCACCATCCCAGAATGGAACTCCCTGCCCACTGATGTCGCTTCGGCAGACTCCTTGACCTCTTTCCAGGCCAGGATTCAGCTCCTCCAATAAAACTCCCATCCCCCAACCCAAATCCCCTTTTCATCCCTTCACCTGACCAGAAACCCCAAATTCTCCCATCCCCCTGATCTAAAACAATAAAACAGCAGCCTCCCCCCCCCTCCTCCTCCCCCATCTCAATGCAGCAAGTTTCTTCAACATATTGAAGTTGGCTTCCTATAACAAAGAAGAAGAACAAGAATGCACTTATACCCAGTGCAAAGTAGTCCTTTAAGACGTTCCCCAAGCATTTTGACAAGCGTAAGAAACGAAGCCAATAATTTCCGATTTTTGGTGCATAGAGCCAGTACGTACTTCTTGTTCACATTCGAGGCACCGTAATTTTGAAAGGTTCCCAAGTTAACCCATTTGCTACCACGATCCCATATATGGGATCACGTGAATCCAATGTGCTCAGTGAGCACATTGGATTCACGTGATCCCATATATGGGATCGTGGTAGCAAATGGGTTCATTACGTACTAGCCAATCATTTCCAATTTTTGGTGCACTGAGCCAGTATACTTACCGCTTGTTTAGATTCAGTGCATCGTGATATTGAAATGTTCCCAAATGAATTACATTCGTTTACAATCGGGTGCCAAGAAAAGTGTGAATACAGTTGGACAATGTTGAGAGGGTTGAAGAAGTATTTTTAACTGCAGTGATCATTTTCCAATAATAATAATAATAATAATAATAATAATAATAATAATAATAATAATAATAATAATAATAATAATAATAATAATTAAATAATAATAATAAATGTGCCGTTCTCCTTTTGTTTTTTGGGTTGCATCTCTTCTGTAGCGAGATTTTCAATGTTGGTGTTTTCAGTGAATCCACGCTTAGCTTGAGCCTGTTACACTATGAGGGCGAATTACTGAATACGATGACTTTTCTGACTTCCGTTTCCGAAACATGACCTCCGGAATTCTGCATGCGCAGAAACATCGGCGATGGTTGTACATTTGGCGATGCCACACCGGTTGCTCTTGTCCGAAGAGGATGGCAATGAACAATGACTGTTTGGCTGGAGTAGGATCCATTTCCAATTGGAGCTGGTCGGCGGAACCTACCTTGTCTGAGGAGAGCGGGAGCAGTCGTTGTAGGAAGAGGAGGAAGAACATGTCTGTTGCAATTCGATGGGGTGGCACTGCGCTAGTCTCTGTATTTTCATAGCTCCTCCTTGGGTCTGTTAATGCAGCTCTCTCATCGTAACTTTATACTTTTATGTTCTATTTTTAATTGCGTGAGGACACAGTGAGCCCTTTAGCTTACGTACTTTGAATCCTCTTTTTAATATAGATCTTACGATGTAACTTTTAAAAAAAAACAGCAACAACAACAACAACAGCAACAACTAAGAACTAGTTTTATTTTTGTGTCTGGTGACACAATTCTCGTATTGGCTCGACGTTTTGTATTAAATTGTGTATCTACTGACACAATAAGCTGTACCGGTGTTACGTTGAAACGCAAAGGATAGTATGTGTGAAGCGCGCGCGATAGATCTGTTCGTTTTATTTTGCAAAGCATGCAATAATAGAGTGTATTTACCTTTGATTTGAGTTTGCATTGTTGTTAGAAGAAGCTTTGTATAACGTTGATAATTTTCGTTAGTCGATATTATTGGAGAATTCTCTAGATTTGAGTATTTACTATCGATGGAAACTTCCCTATCGAAGTTTGAGAACGTTCCCGGAAGGAGAAGAAATATGTATGACGTAAGTCAGTGATGACGATCTTTAGTTCGATTGGTGGTAGTGCGTCATTTCTACCGTGTTCTAAATTGTTCGGGAGTATCAAGAGACTATATAAGCGCCGCACTGTTTCAAAATAGTGTTGAAGTGTGTGTTGTTGATAGCGGGTTGAAAGTTAAAAGTTGAGAGTGAAAAGGTGATTGTATGCAGTTGTTGATGAACGCTGAATAAAAGTGGAAAACTTCATACGTCGACTTCTGACTTGTTGATGAGTGAGCAGGCTGCGTGGATAAACGAATCTGAGTTACACCTATCAGGACTTCAGCATTGGGGCTGAATCAACTACTGATAGAAAAACACCAACATCGCTCGAGTGTAACAACCGGCTTGTACCTCTCGAGTTTAAATTTAATTAGTTTGTTAAGGTGGTCCTGAAAATGTTATTTTCATCCATTTTTTAAACTTAATATTGGTGTCTTCTGACACAAATTCTTATCGTAACGAATAATATTTTTATCGTAACGAATGTCCGTTTTGAACGAGCATTGACATATTTTTTCCTACCTTATTAATTTATCTTGAAATTATTTTCATGTTCACAATACACGCAAAAATACGGGGACAAAAAGATAAACAAGAAGAAAGCTTACTTAATACTAAGTAATATTTGATAACGATGGTAATGCTTACTGCTGAGCGCTGCTGCTGCTACTAGGCTACTACAACATGAAAGGAAATAAGTTGTTCAGACTTCTTATTTATATAGCACCCTTACCAGCTCAATGAGCTGCTCAAGGCGCTGCCCGTAAGCAAGACCTAACTCAAGATGCTAAAATTCAACATCGGACAACTTGGACGACTGATCGACCCAGGATTATCTAAATAATATTACCTACCTATATATTAATAATGGATGCTGTATGCGCTTTATTCCTAAATCATACTCAAAGCGCGACGATCTGTAACCAACATACACGCTTACATGTAACACACTACTACTGAGTACTACTACTACTACTACTACTACTACTACTACTACTACTACTACTACTACTACTACTACACTATACTATAACGAGTTATTGCATGACGATGTAAACACCAGCACTTTCACGAGCTCCTATGCATATCAGTTTTGACAAGTACAGAATGATCGACGCATTGATCGTGGGCCCTCAATATCAAGAAGAATGATAACCCCATAGGGGGAATAAAGTAGAATCAGTCATTTGAAAAGGTACTATATACTACTGCTGTTTGTGCTTGCTGCTGCTGCTGTTTCTACGCCTCCTCTCCTACTACAACAGCGGCAAAGTTTCGCACACCTAATATCTAGCCATGAATTACCTGGAAAGTAAAGATTATTGTGTGTGGGACACGAAAGGCCAGAAAACCACTACAAACAACAAAGGTATCCATTTTCCTTTGAGTCGCCTAACTTTCTGTCTTTTTCTTTCAACTCCGATCGAGTTTTGACTTGGAAGCTGCTTCCTTCCGTCGCGTTGTGAACTACACTGAAGACAAAATAATGAGAGGTTATGCTGTCTCCTCCGTATTATGAAGCCGAGCTGCTTGCTAGGTGTGGGAGGTAACCAAGATGTAAGCTTGAAGCAAACTTGCCCTCATTTCCTCTACACGCCACCCTTACTCATCCCCACACGCTTCTTCACACTCTCCCTTACTGTTAACATTTATAGTAAAATCCGGCGCCTCCAGTAGCTGAAGAAACGATATTCGGGCAGTACGCAGTTGCGAAGCTCTAGTACCACAGTGTGTCTGCGCTTGAAGTCGGTGTTACGGTTATTAGAGTTTCTCGTCCTCCGACACAAGGACTACTTTTTGTTGGTGTAGTGCGCGCTCTCTCTCTCTCTCTCTCTCTCTCTCTCTCTCTCTCTCTCTCTCTCTCTCTCTCTCTCTCTCTCTCTCTCTCTCTCTCCGCTCTTGCCAGGCATGTCCTTGAATGCGGGAGATCATTTAGTTGGATGGGGATGTGGAAAGGTGGCTCATCGATCTACACGTATTACTATTAGAAACAGTACAGTACAGACTTTATTTTCGGTGCTGATGAAACACGTGGGTTGTCAGTTGATGCTGGCGGTAATAAATACTAGAACGGTCTTATATTAGAAAGAGCAAGAAGAAAGAAAAAAAAAGAGAAGATGTTAATTAACGGAGGTGGAAAAAAGACGACGAAGAAGAGAAAAAAAACGGTCTTGTATTATAAGAACAGGAAGTAAGACTAAAGAGAAGAAGGAGTAAAATGAGAAGAAGAAGAAGTAAGTGGAGGAAAAGAATATCAATAACATCGCCGTTGTCGTTGTCATTCAGGGTGGCCTAGTAGCCCAGTTGAAAGTGAGCTGGTTTCATATGCCGAAGGTCGTGGGTTTGAACCCATCATGGGACGAACTTATGTTACTTAGATACCAAACTTTCAGATCACCGAGGGTTTTCTTCCGGTGTAACAGGCCGGAGTATACCCCTGGCTACTTTATACCCTGGGTATAATGTAGCCTAGGCGGGTGTAACCCCCTGGGTATAGATCAGCCTAGGCAAGGTCATACCCCTCGCGCCCGGAATATACCCCCACCTAAAGAGATTTCACTCATGGGTTTGTTGTATATGACCGTTTGCGTGACCAACTCTCAGGTTAGGGCCTTTTGCTTGCGTGTAAAAAAAAAAAAAAAAAAAAAAAACCTTGAGTGAACTCAGCTAACAGCCTGTATCTTGCATGTAAAAAAATAAATAAATTAATTAAAATAAAAAAAACTCTAACCCTAACCCTATCTATCTATCTATCTATCTATCTATCTATCTATCTATCTATCTATCTATCTATCTATCTATCTATCTATCTATCTATCTATCTATCTATCTATCTATCTATCTATCTATCTATTCGTCTGTCTGTATATCTATCTATCTGAGTGCATCAGAACAATTACAACACATTAATTAAAGAGTAACGTGAAGGATAAGGTCTTCCGTAGTTGGGGGGGGGGGGTATAATGGGCAGGAGAGGGTTAAACGAGCCTAGTCCAGATAATACCCAGAAGTATAGTCTGGGCTAGGCCAGTTTATACGGTGTCATAGTGTGGGCTAGGCCAGTTTATACCCTGGGTATACTTGAGGCGGGGTATAATCTGGCCTACTACACCGGTACTCCAGTTTCCTCCCTCCTTCTGTAATAATGGAATGGAATGCAGTCTGTCTAAAAATTCAAAATAAAATTCGGTGTCCTTTCCGTCTTCTAGTAATAGCGACTTGCCTTTTACACCACATGTATGAGTGTGTTACACTCGTTTGATGTTAGTGTTTTTATCAGTAGTAGATTCAGCCCCAATGCGTGAATTCTCCTGATGAGTGTAAGTTCGGATTCGATTATCCACGCAGCCTGCTCACTCATCAACAAGTCAGGAGTCGTCGTATGAAGTTTTCCACTTTTATTCAGCACACATCAACAACTGCATACAATCGCCCAATCGCTTTTCCACTCTCATCTTTTACTTTCCAACTCACTATCAACAGCCTTTTTTTGAAACAGTGCGGCACTTATATAGTCTCTTCATACTCTCGAACAATTTAGAACACGGCAGAATGACGCACTACAACCGATCAAATAAAACTTCGTCATCACTGACTTACGTCATACAACATTCTTTCTGTCCCAGAATGTTCTCAAATATCCCGAAACTTCGATCGATAGTAAACAAGCAGATCTAGAGAATTCTCCAACAATATCGACTAACAAAAATTATCAACGTTATACAAAGCTTCTTCTAACAACAATGCAAACTCAAATCAAAGGTAAATACACTCTATTATTGCATGCTTTGCAAAATAAAACGAACAGATCTATCGCGCGCGCTTCACACATAATATCGTGTACATTTCACACGCACCATCATGCGCGTTTCAACGTAACAGAGTGATGATCGAATTATATGTGTTTGTTATGTATGTAGGAGTGTCCGTAAAATGTGAGTATGTGTGTTGGTTACGGATCGCTGCGCTTTGAATCTGATTTAGGAACAAGGCGCGTATAGCATCCAGTCTTCTTCTTCTTCTTCTTCTTCTTCTTCTTCTTCTTCTTCTTATTATTATTACTATTATTATTATTATTATTATTATTATTATTATTATTATTATTATTATTATTATTATTATTATTATTATTAACAGAGAGAGACAGAGACAGAGACAGAGATCGAGAGACACGCCTGTCCGAGTAACAGTGTTCTAGCATCATAATCAGTAGCAGCAGCAGCAACAGTTGTCGTTGTCATTCAGGGGTGGGGATAAGGATAGTGGAGAGATAAATAGGTGGGATGTGATTGCGACGAGACGAAGGATGTTCGTCTGCGTGCGCGATTGTGTGTATGTGGGTGTGTGTGTGGGTGTGTGTGTGTGTGTGTGAAGTCCATGAGCGTGCTTGCTTGTCCCTTATGACCCGTCTTAATTGGAGGGTTCGGGAGGTCCAAACACTTTTTTTTTTCGAGGTTCTCAGTTCCAGAACCTAGGTTCTTGAACCCTTTTTTTTTTCTTTTTTTTTGGTCCAAAAGTTTCGCAACCTAGGTTCGGGATATGATGAGAACCTCCAATATACATTTTTGAACCTCCCCGACCCTTCCTCCAATCTTCCAATTAAGACAGGCCAGGACACGCCTACGCGATATGATCTGATTTTGAAGAAAAATGTATGTGTGTGTGTGTGTATGTGTGTGTGGGGGTGCGTGTGTGTGTCGAGTACACAAATACTTGGTACGTGCTTGCATGTACTTTTCGCGGGAGCTGTCTGATTCCCTGTATCACAAACTGAATAATTTTTTTACGTGTCCGCCTACAAGACATTATGGAGGTGGGGAAAACAGGAACCGATACCAGATTCATGCAAAGGTCGCCAGAATGATGGTCGCTATATTACCATGGGTTGTTTCTCAAAATAGTTATGCAGTCACACTATTTCGGTTTGGCAAGAGTAGGTGGAAATGTACATGAGAGAGAAAAGTGTGGGAGTGAGGTGACTTGATGGTTTGTAAAGAACTTCATAGGATAATAGTTATTGTTATCCATACTAACATTTTGAAATATATATATTTTTATAAAACATGCAACCCCTCCCTCCTTTCCCCCTTCTCCCCCCCCCTTCCCATTGTTAGAGTATAGGAGTGAAACCTATTTCTCTGTTAAATAAACAAGGAAGGCCATTGTAACCAGTAATCGGCTGTAGGCAGTTTGTGAGAAATGGACGAAGAGAGTTCTAAGGAAAAGATGAAGAAAAAAAGAGGAAGGGTTTAAGAAGAACAGAAACACGGGCAGGCACTCACGCACACCCTCGCCCCCTCACCCTCTCTTTGTTGCTGAAGGCTACCATTATTATGTATGGTCAGGCACATCTATGTGTAGCCATAGGGATGTTGCGAGTAGTGTTTCATCTTGTCTGGTTTAGCTATAAATATGGTAATTGCCTGGGGCTCTGTTACACACGACCTTTTAGAAGAATTCAGATTTCTGGAACTAGCAGAGCTCATGACGCATTATTAATGGACAGATGATTTAAAAAGTAAATAAATAAATAAAAGAACTAAAATATATTTTTTTAAATCTTTGTCATTTAATGAAAGCATAGGAAATTGCCATTTAAAGTATTAATTAATGGGCTGGTACAAACAATGAAAAACATCTGTGGTCGAACATTCAGAACGAGTTTCACCGCCCTATCTCCTGTCCTCCTCTCCACCTCCGTTGGGGTGCCGGGGGTTTCATTATAAATAGTATCCACACTTTCTGGAAATTTAGTGCTTTAAATTTCCACTGTTGCTGTCTTTCTCATTTGCTCTTTCTCATTGGGCCTGCTCTGTTCTATTAATCTGCTATACTATCTTTTTCTTCGCTAGACCAGTCATCTACCTTTTTTCTTCAAAACTCTTCCGGGACAAGACTCCTTATTTGTGTGTGAGGTCTGTTGGATCAGCTTGGGAATATTGGACGCTTTATGCCAGGTGGTCACTAGGGCTTCCTATGATGTTATTATTTAGCAATGTTAGCATTTTATATGTATGTGTTTTGTTGATAATTTTTAATGTTTGTATTCTATTTTGTTTTTGTAAACGGGGGTTCGATAAATTAAAGTACAGCCTCAGCGTCCCCTGCGTGGGATGTCTTTATTGTAAAGTGACTGGCTGGTGGAGAGCTTTCAGTTTTCCCACTAGGGTTGTTTCAGAAGATCTTTTATGCGGATCGGGGGTTATCCGGTCCTGATTTGGCTTGGAAGAGTCCGCTGGACCTAAAGCAATAATCATGTAATGTAATGTCCTCCTCTCCCCCCACCACACCCTCCAGGCCCCAGACACAATCTAGCACCCACCCACCCACTTGCTCTCTCTCTCTCTCTCTCTCTCTCTCTCTCTCTCTCTCTCTCTCTCTCTCTCTCTCTCTCTCTCTCTCGCTCGCTCGCTCGCTGCATTTCCTCTCACATACAAGTATTTTTCCGTCCATATCCAACTCGTTATTTTTTTCTCAACTGGTCCCTTTCCCACGCAGCCCCTCTCCCACTCCTTCTGTCTCTCTCTCTATCCTCACCCCCCCTCTCTCTCTCTCCCTCCCTCCTTCCCTCGTTAATTCCCTCTATATCAACTTGAGCAATTATACCATAGCGGGTACTAATTACTAATAAGTAATATAGTATTTGCAATTTACAAGTCAATCGATCATATAAATGCAGGTTTGTGTTGATCCTCTCTCTCTCTCTCTCTCTCTCTCTCTTCTCCTCTCTCTCTCTCTCTCTCTCTCTCTCTCTCTCTCTCTCTCTTCCTCTCCTTCCCTCGTTAATTCCCTCTATATCAACTTGAGCAATTATACCATAGCGGGTACTAATTACTAATAAGTAATATAGTATTTGCAATGTACAAGTCAATCGATCATATAAATGCAGGTTTGTGTTGATCCTCTCTCTCTCTCTCTCTCTCTCTCTCTCTCTCTCTCTCTCTCTCTCTCTCTCTCTCTCTCTCTCTCTCTCTCTCTCGCTCTCTCTCTCTCTCTCTCTCTCTCTCTTCCTCCTCCTTCCCTCGTTAATTCCCTCTATATCAACTTGAGCAATTATACCATAGCGGGTACTAATTACTAATAAGTAATATAGTATTTGCAATGTACAAGTCAATCGATCATATAAATGCAGGTTTGTGTTGATCCCCCCTCTCTCTCTTTCTCTCTCTCTCTCCCCCCCACCCCCTCTCTATCTCTCGCAACAACTGTAGCCTACTAGAAGAAGAACATAGTAGTGTAGTGGAGTGTTTGCCGTGAATAAGTCAATACGATCATATTATGCAGGTTTGTGGTGGGGTCTTTCTGTGGGTTCTATAGCGTGATCCCTCTCTCCCGCTGCGGCCACACAAAAGGGGAGAGCGGTAGAAAAAAAAAAGGTTTACAAGGCCGGTGTTGGCAAACATAGCGAAGAGGGCGCCAAGTTGAAGCAATCTTATTAACTTTCTTTGAAGTTGTTGTGTGTGGGGTTTTTTTTGTTTGTTGTTGTCACAAATAGGCGTGCTGAGTATCAGAAATGTATCCGGGCTACTGCTTGAAACATTAACAACGAGACGGAGCTAAAAGCCATAAGAAGATGCAACACAGCAGATTAAAAGGTTCTCTAGACATGTATTTCGTTAAAAACTTCTTCAGGAGTTAAAAAGCCAACTCATAGTGGAACATTAATAATGAAAAGTAAATCATACTGAATCGCAAAAGCTGTTAAACTTCCATTCGAGACTAGAGTTTGCGTACCGATATTCGCTTAAAATGAAAGGGAATCGTTTTATAGACAGGCTCAATTAAACTTGATTTTTTTTTTTAAAGAGTCATTATGTGATTATGACTCAGCATGCAAAGTATAAGACTTTCAGTGGATAGGCCAATCAGACTCTAGTACTCTGTGTTTACCCACTAAACTGTGTTGCCACGCGTAGATTAAAATAGTTCATCCAAAAAGTTCAGGGTAGCATATAGAAGGACTGCAGTCTTCAACAGGATTGTTCGATTCTTGTTCTCCCGTTGGTTCAAACCTTGACAGTGAGGACAAAAAACACATAATTTGATACAACCTTTAAGACCAAACTCTTATAACTGCTTTATTCTTTCCTACTTTCTTACGTTGATTTGTCCATGGACAAGTTGGAACAACTACTTAATTAACCGTTCTACTTACACACATCACTGCTGCTCACATGCATTATTCTTCTTGTTTCTACTTACACACAGCACTGCTGCTGCTCACATGCATTCTTCTTTTCATTCTTTGGTATAGGCAGCTAAATTCGGTCTGTTGAAGAAGCTTGTTGCTGATTGATTGACAAAACCCCTTATTAACATACATTTTCAAGATAATATGAATAACTAACAATTTGTTTTTCATAATTAGAAAATCGGTATTCAACAGAATTTTGTATTAATGACAAGCAATAAAGAACAGTGTATTTTGCGTCAAGATTTGGCATTTCATTTGTTGGAAAACCCTTCACCAGCTTGTCTCGTTTATTTATTGAATGGTTCTTAGGTATAGCTCTTTTCCAGGTCAAGGCGCTGGCCCACAACAGGATCTAAACTCCAAACCTCCTGAGGCACCAACGTGCTGCTTTAGGTGCCTCATCTGACGCCCAGACAACTGAGCATAATCCTGGGCGACTGGGACATGGACGAGAAGGGATCTAGTCCCACCCAGCACACAGTCAACCTTACCACCCCACTCCATCCCCAACAAGCCCTAACCCCCTCAGTGATAGGGTGGGAAATATGCAAGCTGCCTTGCTGACTGCCTTTTCAGTGACTTATTGGATCTGGGGGATGAATGGTGGTAGTAAATCTAGCTGGCTTTGGGCTGGTCTAGGCAAAGGGCCCCTGCTCCACTCGCTGTTTGCTTTTCTTTTGTGGATGGGTTAGCCGGCTCTTTACACCCTCTCCAGGCTCTAAGCCCTGTGCTGATCCCCTAGGAGAAAGACACCCACCCTGTACCATAGAAGATAGATAAATATGGACTGCTGTTGCAAAGTATAACAAAATTTAAACAAAATATTTAAAGGTTGAATTTATAATTTTGTTTGCTGTATTTTGTTTGTTTGTTTGTTTATGTATTTATTTTTACATAACTGTTGAATATCTGTGTGCTTTATTGGAGTTCGTTGTTTTGTTTTCTTTCCTGCTTCTGATTATTATTATGTTATTATCAAACAGGTACACCCACGCACACCCACACCCACGCACACACACACACACACACACATAGTTTTATCTCCGAAATAAACCCCACACCTCCATTTCTTCTCATAGCCCCCTCTCCCTTCCACCTCCCACTCCCCACAATCCCCCTCTCTTTATACTCTCTCTCTCTATACTCTCTCTAACCCTCCCCTACTCCTGCCCACAATCCCCCTCTCAATACCCTCTTTCTCTATACTCTCTCTAACCCCTCCCCCTATTCCTCCCCTCATCTCTCTCTAAAAGTAAAATACTATATGCAGCAATTTCCTCTACCAGATTCCACCAATGTAGGTGAATTGCTAAGTGTTCAAATTCATGTCAACTGTTGAGAAATGAGCATTTGCCATACCTTACTTTTTATAAATCATTATTTATATATACACATACTTTTAGGCCTGTAAAAACAGCAAGTCTTCTTACGAGACAAAACGTTTTATTTCATAAAATGGTTCTCATCACTAATTCTTATTTCTATCATTGTGTGTGTGTGTTGCAGGATTGAAGAAATCATGAGATGGGAGTTTGAGGTGGAGGAAGATGCGGATGTGGACACTGCGGGCCGCATCGTGTGGACAGTGGATTATGAGAAAAATGGACTGTCGCGTAACTCTTACTTTCCACCACAGGACTCCAGAATTTCTGCCAAAATCACCGTGGTAGGGGACCACCCTGACAGCATTGTCACTGTCTTCAAGGTAAGGATGGGGTGACGAATAAACACCTTATCATTCTTTTGAGCCTGTTCACTGCCTGATGTCCTGGGGAAAAAGTTTTTTTTTGTTTTTTTTTTAAACACACCAAAAAAAAAAATCACGAGATGACCTTGAGACACTGCACCCCTTTTGCTTCAAAAAGGAGTATAAACTGAGGTCTGGACTCTACATAATCATGCATTCCATTGCATGGAGCTTAAAGATCTTGACACTAATGTCCTCAACTTCGCCCAGCAAGTACGAGATCTCTTCTCCCCTATTCCTTGACACCCTGGATATGCTCAACCATATGGGTGAGCTCAAAGGCTGCAAGTGGACATCTCAAGCACCTTGAGTTAGATTCTGTGAGTATCAGCCAGCACCTTGAGCAGCCCTTGAGCTGAAAAAGCTCTCTATAAGAACCATTAGATATATATATATAATAACAATAGTCGGGAATCAAAACGAGCCAAATGTCGGTGGGTTGGTCTGTTTGTCCATTGGTCCATTGCTCCTGTACCTCAACATTTGAGTGTGTGCGATCACAGTGTCTGTGTGTCTATTGTAGTTAGTTTCTACCAAATAAAGAACCCTGGGTAAAAACATCAGAGCACTTAAAGAGAAGAAAAAAAAAAGGGTAGACAGCCACTGTCATGCTTTCAACAGAAAAGAATCAATAAGTTGTGGACCCCTAACTGAAAAAAAAGTGCATGCTGAGGAGATTACTGGCTTGCCTGGGGCTTCCTGTTTTTTGTTTTTTTTTATTTTTATTTTTTTAAAGAAGTCCTCCGATGTTTTTATGTTTTCAATGCTTTCCTGTTCAGGGGTAGGAAGGTCCTCCAAGACCAATTAAGAATCCTCAGTACATTCCCATTTTCTCTTTTTAGCTTAAGCCATCAAATTTGAGACTTGCAGAGACAATGACAATGCATTCCAATTTACTCTTTTTTTAAATTTGTGTGTGTGTGTGTTTGGTTTGCTTCCTTCCCCATCCTAACTGTTTCCAAATGGTTGTTTTAAAGAGGCTTTTTTTTTTTTAAACCTAAACTTGTACATATTTTAAAAAAATTTTTAAAATTTAATTTTGGAGGGTTGTGGATGGATGGGAAAGGTCCATAAGGACAGTGGCCTTTTGAATTTGAAACGGTACGCTGTATTTTTAGGTGAGAATGTGCATCTGGCTCTATAACTACACCTGCTAGGAAAGGTTAAGCAGCAAGGGAGAGACATCTTATAAGGTTTTTTTTTTTTTCTGGCAGTTTTGATCTAGACCTCTGACTTTTAACATTGTCATCATCTATGCACAAAAACTTCCACGTGCTTGCAAATAGTTCACCTGTTGTCAACATCTTAAGTTTTCTCTAAAAGCCAGGTTTTATCTGTGATCTTGAAACGTTCTACAACCTTCAATAAAGAGATTGGCTGCAGTCAACCTAAATTTCAAAACTAAAAATTGATGTCTCTGCCCTTTTCCGAAATAGCAGATCGCTGTGGAAGAGATCATCACTCAATGAGTTTGATTAAAGAGAAAACTCATGATAACATCCTGCATGATTATTATTATTATTATTATTATTATTATTATTATTATTATTATTATTATTATTATTATTAGAGTTATTTTGTCAAGTTGAGGAAGGGGCATTTAGAAAGGCTTCATGGCCTGTTTTGTACTACTACTACTATGACGACGACAAATAATAATAATAATAATAATAATAATAATAATAATAATAATAATACTTCTATTATTTTATTTAACTTTTAGAATTATTATTATTATTTTATTATTATCATTATTATTATTATTATTATTATTATTATTATTATTATTATTATTATTATTATTATTGTAAGGTATTAGTTTTATTGTTCAACTTGCTTACTTTATTGGTTTATAACTAAATTCGTTGACTGTTAATTTTGATTGATGTTGTTATCAGGAGAAAGAGCTGTTGAACACTGCCACACTGACAGGGAAAAAAGAGGAGTACCCACTTCGAGTGTTTGCAGTGTCCACCAACAACAAAATCCGCGATGTCAGTTCATACTGTGACTGCTTCTCCACCGACAGCGATGTGCTGAGAGTAAGTATTTTGTACACACAAACAATTTTTAAAAAAATTACTATGATAATGTCACTTCAGAGAAAACACCCTGTAATAATTTTGTACTAAAAATCAAATGAATGTGTAAAATAAAGTACATTATTATATTTATATTTTTAAAAAATTAAGTATTAATTTATTGATGGTGCGTTTAAGACCAGTCTGAATTAATGTCTTTACATTAGTAGTTCGGCATGCTTCTTCTGCATCTTGCTGTATTCTAAAGTTTTGTTCATTGTGAAGATTCTGGAGCTTTCTGTATAACTTCTGTGGGTGGTGAGGTAGTGTACAGGTTAGGACATGCCCATGCTACTATTTCCAGTGGCAAGACGCTAAGCAATGATAGCTTAGTTACCATGTTGATTGGTACATTTTGCCAACCACTGACAATGCTGAAGAATGAATCAGTGCAGAACAAGTTTCTCAGTCCATCTAGTGGATTCCTTTAACAAGCAGGGAAGGCAAAGTGTTACGTTGAAACGCCCACGATAGTTTGTGTGAAACGCGCGCGATAGATCTGATCGTTTTATTTTGCAAAGCATTCAATAACAGAGTGTATTTACATTTTATTTAATTTTGTGTTGTTGTTTGAAGAAGCTTGGTATAATGTTGATAATTTTCGTTGGTCGATATTATTGGAGAATTCTCTAGATTTGCTTGTTTACTATCATAGAAGAATCTAGATAGATCCACCATAAGCTGAGAGGTTCTCTTATGATGAAGAAAGTTGTATGACGTAAGACAGTGATGACGAAGTTTATTCTGATTGGTTAAAATTGTGTCGCGCTCGATCATTCGAAAGTTCTCTCAATTATAGAGAGACTATATATATGTACCGCACTGTTTGAGTAGAGAAAGTTGTAAAGAGAAAAAGTTGAGAGTGGAAAAAGCGATTGTATGCAGTTGTTGATGTTTGCTGAATAAAGTTGGAAAACTACATACGACGACTTCTGCCTTGTTGCTGAGTGAGCAGGCTGCGTGGTTAAACGAATCTTACACTTATCAGGATTCAAGCATTGGGGCTGAATCAACTACTGATAGAAAAACACCAAACAAGTGTAACACAAAGCAAAAGCAGTAGAGAGAAGAGATCTCAGCAACCTCAATAAAGCTGGCCCTGAACAAAAGGAGGAGCTTAAAACTAGCATGTCCCTACTTAGTGATGGAAGGATGGCCTGAAACCTGTGTCATTTACTCAATAATTTATACATTCAATTGCATGAATGTTCATTGCAGGTGTCCAAGGACTGTCAGTCAGTGTACGTAGATGGCAACGAGACCCGAGGGTCAGAGAATGTGACCATCATGGTGCGGGTTGGGGGTCATGCTACATACCTACCTGTAGTGGTGTGGGTCCCTGACCACCGACTGGACGTGGAATTGTCAGACATCAAGCTCAGTCGCATCCGAGGCTGGAGCATTCCTTCCAACTCGCAGAGAAGGTAGGATCAGTTTCTCTCGTTACGTATCATAGTCTTTATTTGTTTCTCTTTGTCCTTCCCTCTGTCTGTTTCTCTCTACCTCTGTCTCTCTCTCTGTCTCTCTTTCTCTCTCTCTGTATCTCCATCTCTCTCTCTCTCTGCCTCTGGTTAGGTCTGCGTATGTGCATGTATTGGTAAATCTAGACTTGTCTCACTGCATGCCGAGAAATGATTTTACCATAACTTCTACATAACATTTTGTGAAGGAGTTGTCACTGTATTACTATTGGGCAAGCAATCTGATGTTAAGGTTTCTTTTGTTTTGAGTTTTGTTTTCTCGTGAGTATTTAAAAAAAAAATCCTGAATGCTTTATTATGATCATGCATTTTACAGCAAATGCAATTATGATTTAGAAATGTTGTAAGTGTGAATGGCCATGTGGTTTTATTGTGGTTGTAACCGCCCTACAAAAATGCTTGCATGCATTATTGGTTGTGAAATATATTGAAATCTAAAAGCAAAATGAATCTTAATTTTAAAATGTGCAAATTTTAAACAAGATCAAAGTTTGCTACCCCATCCCTTCTCCCACACACACAAAACAAAAAAAAAAAAAACTTTTTTATAAAGTGCACCTATTAATTTAATTTGTGCAGAAACTTAACTCTTGTTAAACTTTATTGAAATTGTATCAGTGGTAAAAGGCATTTAGCATAAAAATTGTACCAATGGTAACTGAATTTAGAATGTGTACCATTGGTGTTCTTTCTCACCAGGAAAAAACGCAATGTGGACTTTGGCCTGCTCACCAACTTCATGCCAGCCACCAGCCCTGGAGAAGACAACGACGATGATGACAGCGAGAATGCCAGCACCGACGACAATGACATCGATCACAGCACCGGCACCAACACGAAGAACTGCGAGCTTCGCATGCAGCAATCCACAGTGGACGTCTACACTCGCTTCATCATCGACACAAGTGCTGGGAAGCGATATTTCCGTGGCAAGAAAGTCTACCTCCGGGTTACGGACCTTGTGCGCAGGCAGCTAAGAGTGGCTGACCCGGACATCGCGTCAATCAAGGGGACAGTGGTTCACGGACACCTGCCTGGCAGGACAGAAGTTCAGGTTAGGGTTTGGAAACATTCAGGACTTATAACCCAATGCCACTCTGAAAATTTGAATGAACAAAGTCTCAATATTATGTGGTCTATATTATAGAAGCAGAGAACAGCTTCTAAAATTTGAATTTGGCGGTCTACATTGTACATATTTATTTATTCAAGTATTGTCGCTTTTTTAGGTATTGTCACTTTTCTTAGTTTGAGCAATTGTTTTGACAACATTTTGCTGTTTTCACTGTCAGTTTATTTTATATTTTTAACTGGTATGTGTACTTAAGGTGCATATTTTTTGCTACCACTGCATACAGCAACTGGAGTCTAATGTACTCCATTATGAGTGTGCTGTACTGTCTGATCCACAGGTACTGTCAGCAGCAGGCCATGTGTTAGGCTCCCGCAAGCTACGAGTGGGTCGCGGCAGAGTGGAGCTGTCTGGGATGGTTGTGCGAGTGGTTAGCGGGCTTTCCCTGCAAATTGCCAAGCACCGCTACCTGCCTGGCGCGCTCACAGCCACAGCTGTGCTTGAAAACAGATTGGTTGCCCGACAGCAGGTTAGTGCTTTCTTTGGTTGATTGATTAAATAATTTTTTGTGCGTGTGTGTCTTTGTGTGTGAGCAATGAGCAATGAAGCAGTACTTCTATGTTACTCCAAGATGTCTGCATTTTGAGACTATTAATATACTTTTTATTTCTTTCATATTTATTATTCTTTATTGTTTGTTTGTTGTTTCAAGATTAAGGTGTTCAATGTAAAATCAAATATTTTACTATGTTGAGTGAAAATGCAGTAATTTATTATGAACAGACTTTGTGTTATAAGTTACCGTTGTTCTTGTTTCCCTTTTTTTGTTTTGTTTTTCTCTCTCAAAAACTGCTGTGGTGTTTCTAAGTGAGGCAGATTTTTTTTATGCAGTTATTTCTGGTTATGTAATTTCTGATTATATAATTTCCAGGTTTTATCTTAGCATGATTTTGCATAGGATGTTTGTGGAGTTGTTATTTTGTTGCTGTTTATTGTTTTTGTTTTTCCTATACCCAAGTCAGATTATTTGTTTTATGATATTTGTACTCTCTCTCTCTCTCTCTCTCTCTCTCTCTCTCTCTCTCTCTCTCTCTCTCTCTCTCTCTCTCTCTCTCTCTCTCTCTCTCTCTCTTTCTCTCTTTCTCTCTATTTTATTTTTATTTACTTTCTGTCTCTCTTACAGTGATGTTGCTAGAAATGTTCAGCATAGGCCATTTGGCCGATTCAGTCACAAACCTTTAGGACATTTTGAAAATCTTTCGGCCATAATTTTGACTTCTTTCCAACGCCAAATGAGAGGCCACTGATAAGTTTCGGTTTCTTTTTCGGCGGAATTTCAAAAACTAAAAGTTTTATTGCCGGAAGCACGCCGTTCGCAACAAGGGACGTTACTCTAACTCTTTTTGCTGATGCATGTGTCGTCTGCTTGGCGCTTCCTATACTTGATGTTCGACAATAACTCATAATACCTTTATTTATCCAATAGGAAATTAATATGGCCAGAAGCAATAACAACGAAGCAGACATGAGACAAGCAAACAAAAAACGGACAAAGGGCGGCCGATTGAGGCGTAAAACCTTAGGACAGCGGGCCGATCAGAACATGACTCTTTCGGACATTTTGGAATTTTATCGGTGAATGGCCAATTTGCCGACGAAAACGACATCACTGCTCTTATGATATTTTTATGGTTTCTCTCCCTCTCCCTCTCTCTGTCTCATTTCCTCTTCTTTATTCAGGATGCACTGCTAGACATTACGCTGCAGTTCAGCGATGGCACAGAGATGGCGCTGACGAACGTCAACCCTGACCACTTTGACCTCAAAGTCCAGTCCCTCAACAATCATGTTGTGCAGGTCAGTTCTCTCTCTCTCTCTCCCTCTTTCTCTCTCCCTCCTTCTCTATGCCACTCTGACTTGTTTGTACTGCTGGTCAGAATAAGCAGCGAGCCCTTAATTATTCCATGCGCACACGCCGCAAGCCCCCTACTGGTAAAAAAGATGGCACACTGTAACTATTTTATGTCACACTCACCACCACCCATTCTGGATTCTTCCTCATAGTTCATAATATTATTTGGAAAAAAAAAAGTAATTTTTAATACTTTTTGCATTTACAGCTGTTTTTCAGCGCTCTAATGTTTATTCTAGATGGTTCTTTGTGCTTCTCAGTAGCTAAAAGAGTGAACATTTTCTACACTTTGCTTTCCGAATGTAGACGTATGCTTTTGCATATGTCAGTGTGAATGCGTTGTTGCTTTTGCATATGTCATTGTGAAAGCGTTGTGCACAACGCATTCACACTGACATATGCAAAAGCATACGTCTACATTCAGAAGTCACGGTGTGTAGACTCAACATAGTATACGAAACTAAGGTGGAGAAGCCTCTTATATACTTTCATTTTAGAGTACGCTTGCAATGTTCGTCTGGCATTGACTACTGTTGTTTCAAAGAGAAAGGGCTTCTCTAGCATGGAAAGGGATGCTTAAAGCTTTGTCCTTTTATTTCATACACCACCACCAGGTAGTATTAAATAAGGCTAGCCAAAAAAAAGGGGGAGTGGGGGTGATGGGGATACAAGAAAGCATACAACAGTAAACAAGAACAGCATACCAATATTCAAGAGTATTGCACACACAAAAATTAACTTATTGATATTAAGTTGTTACAGAAAACATAGTAGAACCAAATTGATATAATCCAATCGATAATATTAAAAAAGTAACAGACACTAGGAAAATTAATACCAAAAAGAATTCACAAAGGTCTCGACCAAAAACATACAAGTTCGAAATAAAAGCAAAGTGAATCACTATTGAAAAAGCAGGTACACGCTACTATTAGAGGGAGGTAACGCTGTTTTCCACAACAATCAGGAAAAGATCTATTATTGAATTGTTGCCTCCCTTACACTGTTCGTAGCTTTTATGTGGGAATCGGATACATGTGCAAATTTGAGAGGGTTTGTGTTTTTTTTTATAAAAAATAAATTGGTAAATAGCAAAGATAATTCTATCAAATTTGGCTTTTGTTTAGTCCATTATAGTTTCTTTATAGACCTAAACTTTCAAAGCACTACTACAGTTCTTGTTTTTAAAGTAATTTTTGTAATAACCCATACAAATCTGCCAGTATAGAAACAATAAAAAGGGGATGCAACTTGCACCAGTATAGAATTAGTTAATAGTCTAAATCGGGATAGCAAGTTTTTACTATCAGATGTAGAGATTGGTGTTGAGAATGTAAACCTCAGCTTGTCTCAGCTACACGGTGTGCAGAAAATCTTATTTTTACATTCCTCTTGCTCTGCCTTCTATATAATATATAATATATATCTGCTTTATTCAATAATTCAATAATTTTATTTAACGTCTATTCACAGATTGTGATATTAGACCATACACGCAAGCATACACACAATCACACGCAAAATACAAAAAGCACATCCAAGTATCAGACAAAATAATCACAAAAATGTGCTCACTGGAGACTGGCTAATAATAATAATAATAATATCTGCTTTATAGTCTGAATAAAAGTTGACATAGTCTTTTGTTGTACTTGTTTAAATTTTTGTATTTTTTAAAAAGATTGTGAGTGTGTGTGTAATGATCATTCTGCTTCATGGTT
This sequence comes from Oncomelania hupensis, assembly GCA_036898135.1. Taxonomy (NCBI): domain Eukaryota; kingdom Metazoa; phylum Mollusca; class Gastropoda; order Littorinimorpha; family Pomatiopsidae; genus Oncomelania; species Oncomelania hupensis. The sequence continues at coordinate 17,779,283 of CM072521.1, read as the reverse complement.
TTGCAGGTGCCTACCTACCCCCAGTCTATGGTACAACCAAGTATTCGTGCAATCGGAGTAGGGAGCGGGAAGTTGGTGAAGCTGGTCATGAGACAACCTCAGGGCGTATGCTACTTCCGACGGCGTCCATTGGGTTTCGCTCACGTTGACATTCAGGTATGTGTGCAGTTTGGCTTGTGTGTGAGTGCGATGAGTGCGAGCATAGTATCAGTTTAAAGCGTATAGAGCTGTTTGATATATGCACTAGACTAAATTTACCGTAATAATAAGAGAGAGAGAGAGAGAGAGAGAGAGAGAGAGAGAGAGAGAGAGAGATTTATATATAAACTTTACTTGTTTAATCGGACTACTTCACTATGCGGATGTTTGGGTATAATAGTTTGTCTTGCAATGTTTTCATAGAATATGTAGCCAGCCCACGAACATCAGGATCTTTACATTTCTTGAGGTGAAATGCATGCGTAGACAGACAAGAGTTTATACTCTCAAAGGTTGGATAAGTTGGTCGAGTTTTTATTTTGAATCATGATGTTGCGGTGTTGTAGAATAAGATTTTGTTTAGTATTTATAGTGCATATATGGAACTCGGTATAACTGCTTAATCACATGCAAGACTTGCATAATTGATCTTCTTGTTAAAGTGTGTGTGTGTAGGGGTGAACCTTTTACGGCATTAACTCTACAAATGATGTCAGTCAAAAGTCATGTTCAAAAAGTCCATTCAGTATTTTCTGGGTGTGTTGTAACAGGTGGATTTCTCCAAGGATGTGAATGTGATGGGGCGCATTCAGAGCGACGCATTCTACGACAGCAACCGCGCCAGCGATCGGTGGCAGGAGGATGACCACACGAACAAGAAATCCAACGACCTGAACCCCAAGTTTGACCCCTCTCCTGCAGATATCGACACTCACTTCCTCAGCAAGGAGGATTACTTCAAGCAGCAGCGAGACAAGTTTCCAGAGTTATCTGCCTCTGGGGGTCACGACCCAAAGGTTATCCCCGTGGAGATAGCATTTGACAAGATGGAGGCCTCAGCGTCTAGTGCCAAGAAGAAGCCACCCAGACAGGAAGCGCTGGAGCAAGCCATTGACACTGGGTCCTCCTCCCCTCGGCCCTTTGTCATCGGCATGTACGTGATGGTGTCCGTGTTCTTCGTGGTCACGGTCAACTGCGTGCTGTTCACCTACCGCTACTACCGCCGCAAGCGAGGAGCGCCCAAGGAGAACTCGGCCGGGCAGCAGGGCAGCGTGTCCAATGCCAAAGACTGGGTTTGGATCGGCCGTGCTACGCTGGAAAGGAACAACGCTCACGCCACTCGAGCCACACACGCTCTGATGCCAGAGGAAGACTTCAACGGGAACCAGATGTTGGCCTCTTCCCCCAATCCCACCCCTGCCCCTTCCAACCCCTCCTCCGCCCCAAACAGCAACCGCAACAGCACGGTGTCCACCTATGAAGGCTCCGAGTGTAGCATCCGCATCACCTCCAACCCTCTGCGTGACTCTTGCAACGACATGGGCTTCAACGAGGCGGAGTGGGACTACGAAAAGCTGGGTCTCACCTACGACCAGCTGATGGACTATTTTGAAAATCTCAAAGAATCCACTGCTTAGTCACACGCTGCACGATTTAGTGTTCTTTAACTTCTCTCCTCTGTTGTGTTTAGTTTCTCGTGGCCAATGGAGGAAGACTGAAAGCCGCACCGACTCTAGATTTTATTATTCTTTGTGGTCTTAGTTTCTTGTGACAGTCAGTGCTGTTTTGCATTTTTGAGTTGAACCCAAAAACTACAACTAAAGTGCTTCAACATGTGATTGTGGAAAAGTTAAAAAAATTTTTTGTGTAATTTGTGGAACATGCAAACATTCTTGAAGTCGAGCTTCATTGTATGAAGTTTTTGTGACAGTCCTTGTTTGCTTTTTTTCAACGGGAAATGACCGAACTTGTGTTGATTGAACAGTTTTGTGAAACTTTTATACAGTCAGTCGCCGCTGAGGGTGAAATATTAAAACGGTGAAAAGCAGACTGTTGTGCTTTTTTGTTGTTGTTGTTGATGTGTTTTAACAGACTTTCATTGGAAGTGATTTTTCGTTTGAAGCAAAGTGATATGTATTGTATTCAAAGGAAGTGAGCATTGTTGTGTTTACGTGCAAGTTCCTCTGCAAGTTTTGTAGGGTATAGGTGGAGATTTAACATGCTTCATTGTGTTATGGAGATGCAGGAACAGTTTTTCTTTGTAAAATGTTATAGAGGAGAAATAGTTTTCAAAGAAAACTTTTCTGTGTAATGTTACCAGGAATTAGCACTTTAAAAGTGTTCAGGGGTGAAATGGTGTGTTTGTTGGACAGAAAAAAAAATTAGCTTACTAGGACTAACCTCGTTGCGTCACAATGTTTTAGGGAATTTTACAAACTCAAACCACTCAAGATCACAACGTTCATTGTTATTTTTTAGATCTGCATTTTGTATATTTTATTTTGTGTGTAATTAATGCACTGCCCTCCACCGCGCACCTCCTTTAGTATCGAGACTTGATATCATCATTGATGTTACATCAGCGTATCAACAACGTTATTTACATTTATCTGTCAAATTGCGGTCTCAATTTTACTCATGGCAGTCTGCTGGACCATTATTTATTAAGCATTGATTATTTATATTCTATCAAATCAGAGTTTTACTTTGACTTTGAGAATAGTGACATGTTTAAATTCAGGATTGTAAGGTTGGTATAAATTTATTATCAGCTTGAGGACCTACAACCATAATTTCTTGCATTTTCTCTCTCTGCATCCATCTCTCTGTGAGTCTGTCACCTTCTTACGACTTGTTTGTTGTTTTTCGATAACTAAGAGAAACAAATGAATAAATAAACTGAAAGAAGGCTAATTTGGACCAACAAAAATCAACAAAACAATGCACATTTTGAATGCCAACAGTTCTCTGTTTTATTCCCTTGTTTTTGTGGTCGACAGAATTTTTTTTTGTAAGTCACGATCTTTAGTAGAACAGTTGCAAACTGCAGTCCAGTGCTCACACACAAAAAAAGAGAAAACGCAAAAAAAAACTTGACCTGTTGTTTTTGTTTTTCACTTTTGATTAGATCAGAAAGTTCAGTTTGATGTTGAAAACAAAACCACAAACTTGTAATTTATGCCATAAACAAAACTTTCCACATCTAATTTATGCCATCATTTAATGCGTGCTTTACTATGCTATATACACAGGTTGTGAACAAGTGAAGGTTAGGTTTATCATCTGTAGACTTTTTGTACAGTAGTACTAGTAGTAGTAGTGGTAGTAATGTGATTGGTGGATGCAACGATAATTTCTGGTCATCTTTAGTTTCCTTTTTGCTGACTGCTAAGACTTGTGTCGCTCATATATTCGTAACAACAAACATGTTATTTTGATGCTCTCTACTTTTGTGTGAATCACAATTTGGAGGTTATTGTTTTTAGTTTTGAGCCGTTAGATGGCTTGGTGGTAAGTGTTGAGCTTAAGCATAGTTGTATTAAAATGACTCATTAATAATAGTATTGAATGAATTTTATCTTTCACCATTGGCCAGTTTACTGGGGCGACCTTGACGCTAGCTGTGTGTCAGAGATCTTTTAAGGATAGACTTTGTGTAGACTTATGCCATCAACAACCTCTGACACACAGATTGGGGTAAGCTTTTAGGCCCACTGCTTCTGTAAGTTTAGTAACTGCCCAATAGCATCAAAAGTTTGGGGTATTTTTTGTTTCTCACCTTCTTATTAGTCACTATATATACAAAATTAGGAATTTAGTGTTTTAACTTCTTTGCTGATCGATTAGTGTTTAAGTTAGATATATATTTTTTAAATAAATGTGTTAATTTCAAGTTTCCATGTTCAACAACATGTAGCTTGAAGTGTTACACCAACGGGAAATGGCATTTATTTTGAACTTGTCAGACTCTTACCAATCACGAATATGTTTACGTGTTGTGATGTATTGCGTCGATATAGTGAAATTCTTTGATGAAGTATTTCGTTGAAAATCACATTATTACTATGTGTTGTTAACCATGTGTAGTGAAATCATGTGTACACGTATGTATATAATAAATCATGTGAATGTATGCTTTTCTCAGTGTTTGTATTTGATTGTCTTAAGTTATTTTGACTTTGATGAAAATTAAAATAAACTGGTTAAATTAATACTATTTTTGTTGCGGCTACAATTAAATTTTACGTTGGTGATTGTTAAGTACTTAACGGCCAAAGGGAAGCAACTTGTACACTTTAACCAGTGTCAGTAATCTGGGATAAAGCAAAAAATACTCAGATGGTGATATAGTGTTATTCTTTTATTCTTCATTTTTGTTTATGTATAATTTTTTTTTACTCATGATTTTGAAAACAAATTATAAAGTTAGTCTGATAATTTTTTAAAATCTTCAGTTCTCCATTTATCATAACGCACAATTGTCAGACTCTTCTTGTGTTTATTTTTTAATTTTATACATTTACTTACTGTTTTATTTTTATTTTTTATTGTAATACATCACAGAGATCAGGGTTGTATAGAAAAGAAAGGAATATAGTTTGTTTTAATTTAAAAGAGCAGTGAAAGTTTAGTTTGTTTTAGTTTTTTTTTTTTAAAAGATAACGTAAAGCGGCTGACAAGTGTTAAACAGCCCAAAGTCTCCACTATCCAAAGCAAGTCTGGCATTTGCCTTACAGAAGAACAAGAAGTCTTGGACAGATGGACAGAGTACTGCTCTGACCTTTACAACCATACACCAAATGGAGACCCATCAGTTCTAGCATGTCCCGAGAGCAGAGAAGAAGAAGAAATCCTCCCAATTCTCCGGGAAGAAGTTGAGGCAGCAGTGCAATCGCTGAAGAAAGGGAAGTCAGCGGGAGTGGACAACATACCAGCGGAACTGCTACAAGCAGGAGGAGAAGCGATGACTGATGCTCTCACCATTATCTGCAACAAGATCTGGCAGAGTGGGGAATGGCCTACACCATGGACCCAGTCGCTAGTCATCACTCTTCCCAAAAAAGGTAACCTTCAGGAGTGTGAAAATTACCGCACCATCAGCCTCATCAGCCATCCCAGCAAGGTCCTCCTGAAAATAATACTCAACAGGTTGAAACCACAAGCTGAACAAATCATAGCTGAAGAACAAGCAGGATTCATGGCAGGGCGAAGTACCACTGAACAGATTTTCAACCTCAGAATAATCTGTGAGAAATACCTACAGCACCAACAACATCTATATCATGTGTTCATAGACTTCAAGAAGGCATTTGACCGAGTCTGGCATGCAGCTCTATGGGCAACCATGAAAGTGTACAACATCAGCCCTAAAATTATAGAAGTCATCAAAAGCCTGTATGACAAGGCTACCAGTGCAGTCCTCCATAACAGCATCATCGGGAACTGGTTCAGAACAACAATCGGTGTGCGTCAAGGATGCCTACTCTCTCCAACACTCTTCAACATCTTCCTAGAGCGCATCATGTCAGATGCTCTTGCAGATCACGAAGGCACAGTCAGTATAGGGGGCAGAGCAATCTCCAATCTTCGTTTTGCGGATGATATTGATGGATTGGCTGGAGAGGAACAAGAACTTGAACAGCTTGTACAGAGGCTTGACACCACCTCCAGAGCTTATGGAATGGAAATAAGTGCGGAGAAGACCAAAATGATGACCAACAACACCAATGGCATCAACACGGACATCAAAGTACAAGGCCAATCCCTCAACACAGTGCACAGCTTCAAATATTTAGGAGCCATTGTGTCAGACAATGGGTCTCGACAGGAAGTCCTCTCCAGGATCGCACAAACAACTGCTGCCCTGACAAGGTTGAAGCCCATTTGGAAAGACAGAACCATCAGTCTACATTCCAAAGTAAGACTGCTGCGCTCTCTGGTCATCTCCATCTTCCTATATGCTTGCGAAGCATGGACCCTCACAGCAGATCTCCAACGAAGAATACAAAGCATGGAGATGAGGTGCTACAGAAGACTTCTGTGCATTTCCTATACCCAACACATCACCAACGTTGAAGTCCGACAGACCATCACACAAGCCATTGGACAACACGATGACCTGCTCACAGTGGTGAAGAAACGGAAACTCCGATGGTATGGCCACGTCACCAGATCATCAGGCCTTGCAAAGACCATTCTGCAAGGCACAGTGCAAGGAGGTAGAAGAAGGGGGAGACCGAAAAAGAGGTGGGAGGACAACATTCGAGAATGGACTGGTTTGACACTGAGCGAAGCCATGAGGGCTGCTGAGGACAGAGAAAGATGGAGTATGCTGGTTAAGCGATCATCTGTGGTGCCCCTACGACCTTCGGGTTATGGGACAGGATAGGAGGATAGGATAGGAACGTAATTCCACCATTTTACATTGTGACATTGCAATGTTTGATCTTTCTTGAAAGTTTTACTGAAGTATTTGGATTTATCTGATGTGGTATATGAATGAACCTCAATTTATACTCTTTTTTTTTTTTTTTTGCTCGTTCATTTATTGCACAAGGTTTTGTTACAAAAAGAAAAATCATAATTTGTCGACTTTAAATTTAATTCCGAGATTTTGTGAGTACTTCACCAAAAATTATTATTTGGCGATTGTAATATAGAGGCAGTGTGATGAAAAGTTTTCATTTTGCAATTTTAATTCAAAGTATTTGAGAATTTTTTTAACAGAAATTTTTTTTTTTTTTTTAATGTTGTGATTTTTGAATTATTGTTGCGGTGATGCATATTAATAAATAAAACAATCAAAAATATTGGCCTGTTATTTTATTTTTAAAATTCATCATTGTTTTCCTTCTTTTAATTTGATGGATTATGATTGAAAATATGATAGGGTTACGAGAATACCACAGACAGAAAGTTCTCCTTCTAATACTTTGTAAGCAGATAATAGAGAGTAGTAAGATTAAAACTAAGGATTCTGCTGGGTACATTTAAATAAATTATATTATAATAACTAGATCTATGTTGTCGCGTATACCCCACAACAACTATTTCCTTTTGAGGTATGAACTGAATCGATTGTAAAATATTGTATACGTTCACCAAAACGGTGTACATGCTAGCCTATAGCGGGATTCAGTGTAACATACTGTATAGTTTCTTTACTTTACCCCGAAGTGTATAATTTGGTGTATATTTTTTTGTGTACCTAGTACTAGTAGTATATTTTTTTTTTTTTGGTCACGTCTGGCAAAGTAGTAATAACTGTTAACTAATGTTCAACCTCATTTTAGTTGGTTTTTTTAACAATCAACGGTCATTTCATTTGAATGTTACGAACGAACGTGTTTGTTTTGCCAACTGAAGGTGCTGATTTTTGTGCTATTTTTCTTTTTTTTACGTGTGCGTGTGTTTGTGTGTGTGTATCACGTTTCATATTTTACATGATGGGTGTTTATCACATATTCAGTGTATTTAATTAAACAACGTTGATGTGGGTATTGTTTCTTTCACTCAGTGTGATATGTCATGCGTTACATACTACACCCATCATTTGTTCCTGCATAGATCTGAATGGTGTATATAGCATGTATTTATTTATATCATCTATCCTATTCCTTTCCCAGACTGTTTCATTTATCAAACACAAAATTGTGTTTACGGTTTAATATGTGTACGGTGCTTTTTTTTTTTTTTTTTCCGTTGTTTTGGTTGTTGTATAAAATTGATGTATGTGTTATTTTTATTTTTGGCGGTAGGGATAAGATTTCGTGTGGAAGGCTTGTGTCTGAATCTGTTTGAAGGAATATTTTTTTTTGTTCTTTTTGTGTTTTTTTTTTAAATGCAAAATAATGTATACATTAGTCATTATTTAGTTATTCACTTTAGGATACATTTACAAAATTATTTATTCTCTTTATGACTGCTAAAGGTTCACTGGACCCTATAAACAAAAAATCAAATCAAATTTTTTTTATTTAGCATTTATAATTATTTTATTTATTTACAAATTAGCTGTATCCGGTCCTGATTTGGCTCGGAAGAGTCCGCTGGACCTAAAGCAATAATAAATCAATCAATCAATCAATTAGCTGTATATATGTTGAAAAACAAATTAGGGCATAAATATCAAAGACTAGTTTCACTAAGACTAAGAGCTGTTTGCGATTTATTTTAGAAGAATGTTTACTGTGTTTATTGTTGATGTATTGATGAGCTTCAGGAAGGGTCAGCTCGGAACACAAACCAAGATTATACAGCGGTATATGTCAAATGGATATCTCAATTCTGTGTATTCTCCTTTTCTTTTCTTTTTTTCATCTTTTTCTTCTGTACAGAAATGATCTGTGGGAGAACACTGCTATGTGTTAGTGTGTTCTACCTGTACTCCCCTTCCTCTCCCTCTCCCTTCCTTAGGTTCTCTCCCCCACTCTCACACTCCCATTCTCTTCTTAGTTCTTGTGTTCTCTTATTATGTTTGCATTGGTGGGTGTGATTTGACCAATTTTGTGGGTGGAGTTGTGCATCAAAAACAAGAAAAAATAATGTGAGTGTTAGTGTTTACTATTTTTGAGACATTTGTTTTTGGGGTACGGTTATTAAAATTAAAAATTTCAAAAGTGTTGAAAATAATGGTGCATGAATGATAGAACTTTAAAGCAGTTATTATAAATTTGTAAGGTTGAATAGGAGTAATCACTGATGGCAAATTGGAATCAATTCTGCAAAATTGAAAACCGCTTTTTGTTGCGTTTTTGAAGAAGGAATAGCTGTTTTTTCTTTCCTCATGAAGTTGATTGATTCTAACTTTAATTTTAATTAGTTGCTCTTTAATCAAGGTTCAGTTTTTTTACGTTTTAAAGATAACTATAACTTAGATTTGAAAAAGTGCAAGAACAAACATTTTAGTATTTTTACGTTTCAAATATAAAAATAAGCTTTGAGCACAAAGAACAAAACATTATCCATTGTTTTAGTACCATTTTGGAGTTTTCTAATTGTTTCTTTAAATGTATTATATATAATGCCTTTTACTTGGCAATTTATACCATTTATTTTTTGTTTTGATGGGCAAAATGTGCGATGCTTGAGTTGACGAGTGTGATATTTTATTTACAGACAGCTTGATTTCTATTTTGGATGTTGATTGTCTATGTCTGTAAAAATGTGTTTGTGGATTTAAAGCTTGTCTGTTAGGTTTCATTCATCATTGATCCTGTTTCAAGATCTTATCATTGTGAAGCTTGTCTGTTAGGTTTCATTCATCATTGATTCTATTTCAAGATCTTATCATTATGAAGCTTGTCCGTTAGGTTTCATTCATCATTGATCCTGTTTCAAGATGTTTTCATTGCCATGTTGGTTAATTGCTGTACTTAACTTTTTAGGTTTGTTAAGTGGTCATTTTAGTTTTTGTTAAGTGGCTATTTAGGTTTGTTAAGTGTAGCTTATGCTAGTATGAACAATTCCAACAGTGTAACACCTGTGCTAGATTCAGTGTATAGTTTTTACATTAACAGTGCTTGTTTTACTGAATCTTTAGTGGGACTACAGGGTAACACCAAATCTCTAATCTAACTGTACAAAGAGATGGTGATTTAGTGGTAGATTTTGAGGTCTATGCTTATTAATAGACGAATAAATTAGATGATCTTTTTTAATGAAGAAACATAAATCATCATTAAATGATCGTTTTTATTGAAACACATACACACAAAATATTTTTAAAAACATAATTTATCATCTTTGTCCAGTGTTAGTATTTTATAAATTTTGGAAAACTTAACAGTTTTGAAACTATATTATTTTTAATAACGAATTAGTATTTTTGTTGTGAACAAAAAGTCTGACTTATGATGGTATTGATGAGTGAACTAATTGTCAACATCAGTTAAGATTTAATAACGATTGAAGTTCATAATCAACATTATTTTACGTACACTGTAGAAAAATAATCAGAATGTGTTGGACAAATGTATTCAGAGTCAAAACGCAATCTCACACTTGATCTGCATTAGGTTAGTATTTGTGGCATTCATTTTGTTTTTGGTGGTTTAGTAAAATAAAATAAAATGAGATAAAATACATACAAATAAAACTTGTTATAAATACATGCATTTATAATGTCGTAATTTTTTATTTTATTATTTTTTTGGGGGGTGGGGTAGGGGAGGGGGTGAAGGAGTTTCTGTGGCTGAATTATTTCTGTGATTGTCATGTTGTCAGTGGTAACGTTACGTCAATGTGTACTCAATTTGCATGGTTAATTACTCTCCTTCTGCTGCTTTTTATTTTCTGTTTCTATGCATTTGAACTTTTATGTTGCTTTAGTCATCCGGTACCCAAATTATCCTGTACCCTTTCAAACCCCCCAACCCAACCCACGACTTACTCAGGTTAGAAATGTTCCCCAGTCTGACCCAACCCATTATCCAGTCAACTTAGCCATCAAATTCTTCTTTCTGTCTCTTACTGCTCCTTTCTCTCTCTCTCATCACCTCCCTCCTTGCCTTATAAATATTCCCCCTTTTGTTTTTTTAGTTTCTCCCCTATCCTCCCTTCACCTCAACCTGAATGGTTTGAGGGTTGGAGGTTTTGCTAGTCTTATGTGTTCAGATTGTGTTTCTCTTCATGCCATTATTTGTGTTCCCTTTCCTATCTTTTAAACAGTTAAAATGTTCCTGTCTACTCTTTTCTCCAAAACTGTTCTTTAATTTGTATTTTCTTTATCAGACCTGCTAAACTAGGGTTTGAAAATGACAATTTATTTGGGGGGGGGGGGGGGGGGGGGGGGGGGCTATTTAAATAGTGTTTTGAAATCAGTATTTTCACTGATAGATATATTGCCCTCTGTTCTGGTAACAAAGTATATAAGGTTGTCCATAAATTTATATTTCGTGTGGTTTCGTTTTTGGCAAAACGACACTTTGTATATGATTGATGCACTGTTTGTTCAATAAAATGGTTCCCATATGTAATTATGTTTGATAAGAGTTTCTATGTTTTTAAGTATACTTGTTCAGAAGTATTGGTGGAAGTTGTATGGTATATTATATATTCATTCTGTGTATTGTATCTTCTCCCACCTTGCTCGGTATATCTTCCCACCCCCCACCCCCCTCCCACTTTCCTCATTCTCCTCCATCTCTTCCGTTCTTTTTTCCCTGTCTCGCTCTCCCCCTCTCTTTATCTATCTGTGCCTCATTTCTTTCTCTCACCCCACATATTCTTTTCCCTATCCCACTTCCATATCCTAACGCTGAATGTTCCATATTTTTTTGTACACGTTCTACCCACCTGTACTCCAGCTCCAAGACTATTCTTTAATGTTAGGAAATTAACAAAGGTCTATGATGGTTCCTATTATTATTAATAATATTATTATAGAAAAAAACAACAAACGGTGGCTTGGTGAAAACGTGCAGATGTACAAACTCTGCATTACGTTTAGTCTGTTTGGACAAGTATTTGTCTATGAAATAAACATAGAAACAAAAAAAGAATGGGTGGTGTCTTTTGTTTGTGTAATAAGTGGAAGTGATTTTATCTAAGTGGGACTGTTATTTTAACAAGCGCTCACACACACTTCCCCCTCCCCTCTTTCCAAACACACACAAAATCAATTTCCAATTGAGAGTGGAATATGTGTCCTGGGAATCACACAAGACAAGTCCTCTTCGAGTCAGCTTCATCATTAACGTCACTATCATCATCTTTATCATCATCATCATCGTCGTCATCTCTCTCTCCTTTCAGACTGAAAGAAAGAAAAGTAGGCTAGAAAATCTTTTGTACCTTAAACTCCTTTTAGAAGTAAAATATTTACTAAAACCAAATGATATTTCGCATTATCTTCATTAGTTCATATTATATCTTTAACAAATATTACATTTTGTCTTAGTAAGTAGTCAATAGTCTTGTCTTTAGTTTACGAGTCTTCTTCATTAGCTACTAGTTCTGACTACAACAGGAGTGTCTTTGAAGTATAGGAAGTACAATTCCGTTATGCTCACAAATCGATGTTTTATCGCTCAAATAATTTATAATATACTTAATAGCCGATTAATAAACTGGAGCTAAAAGTATTAAAACACTGCATGCTAAAATCGTGAATAAGCTGCACCAAAAATTACTAAAGTTAATCTTGCGTTATCTTCTAGACCATGCTCACTATATATAATCTTTCTTGTAAACAAGCACTATTCTAAACGTGTACTATAAAACAATGGCAATGCCCATATAATCATTTGCTATAATGGCGCTAATGTTAACAATATATACACAGATTAACAATATTTGCCGCAATTCCGCTAATGTTAAAATTAAATAAATACAGAGAACAACAGATACAACTGCACCAATTTATTAAGTAAACAAGCGAACGAATGGTCGAATATATTAGTACATATTATTTTCTTTTCATAGTCTTTGCGAATATTTTGCTGTGACTTCCGGTTCCGTTACAGACATTTAGCGTTGGTTTACCTCCATTACAAAAAAAGATTTTCCCCCTAAACAATTATTAGCTGTAGCGAGTTGCTTTGAAGCGAGTACTCGTGGGTACACGCTGGTACACGTAAAAATAGGCCAGGAGTTCCGTTGCACAAGGCGAAAACAAGCAACCCGTTACGTGACTTTGCGAGTTGGAAAAATAAATATTTTTATTGAGATAATGGCCGCCAACATTGTGTTTCAGTTCAGTTCAGTTCAGTTCAAGGGACTATGTTAAGCTTCGCAGCTTTTTTGTGTCCCTGTTTTTATACAACTTTAAATTTTCCGGTTATTTTTGCAATTGTTCAGAGAATTAGAATTTAATGAAAATCATTCATCGAAATCAAATTTGGATTCCACAATGAAACTTGTGGACTTAGCCTCCTTTCGATTTTAGCCTAGGATCTCTTATTGCGCAGGCGCAGAATGTCATATTTTTTCCAACGTTGCTTTGTGAGTACTTGCATACAAAATAACGCGAGTAAGCCACTCGCTTCAAAGCAACTCTCTACTGCTTAGTATTTATTTATTTATTTATTTATTTAAATTCAAGAAATTATTTTTTCTATTTTTTCCTCATCGCCTCCATTATTGTTTTCTTTTTGAAACTACATTTTTGGGTCATTTTTTTATTCTGTTTTTTCTTGAAACAATGTGAACAACCCATTCCCACTACTTGTCATAATCCACCCACCCTCATCTAGTTCTCTCCCCAAAGCCCCAAGCAATTTTGTAATTTTCTGCATACATTTGCGATTGTTGGAATTGTTCATCAAACTGCTGAAATAAAACCGCACGCTATGAACTGCTGCTTTAAAATACTACTAGGCGTACTACTACTATACTACTACTACTACTACTACTACTACCACCACTACTACTACCACTACTACTACTACTACTACTACTACTACTACTACTACTACTACTACTACTACTACTACTACTACTACTACTACTACTAATCTCCAGTTACAATTTACACAGGAAAAATGGTCAGGTTGACTGTTCACGCTGCATCAAATAAGTCACTTCCGTCCATCAATCGTGCATGAGTAACAAAAAAATAACTCATAGTTTGTGAATGCATTTAGGAGCCAAAACTGTGTAAACATTATTTTTTCACATCCTCCGTTCTTTCTTAGTCAGCGTCGTAGCGCCGCCCTTTAGTTTCTTTTGTAAGATACGGGTCAAATGTAGCGTCCTGTTATAGTATTTAACATTTCAGTTTTAGAAGCAAAACATACCACGTCGTTTTGCATTAGCAGTACTTGCATGCCCCCTGATTGGTCCAAATGTCGCGGTTAAAAAGCTGCTTTGTTGGTAATCGTTGTTGGAACTGAAATTGTATGTAATTGGTAAAAGGAAGGAGTATGTCAACTTTTGGATTTGCCCGAATCATCATCATCATCCTTCTTCTTCTTTTTCTTCTTACTGGATTGTTGCGGGCCTCGTTTTTCGGCAATGTCCATTTCGATGTCGTAGAAAGACGTTTTAGTGTACTCAAAGAACTCGGGCACATGATAGGTGCCGGTCGGGGCGACAGGTTGTCGAGGCGGGTGAGGTGGATCGCGGCCGGGTGGGTCGATCTGTTTGGTGCCGGTTTGCATGCCGGGATTGGGATTTTCAGGTGGCGCCTCTTTCGGCGGATACTTCATGCCGGGCGCGTGCTTGGGAGGGTCTTGTTTGTGCGGCTCTTTGGGCATGGCCCAGGATGCCTTCTTGGCCTCCTTGTGGGCCAGCTCCAGCGCCTCCTGCATGTCCTTATCCCCGTGCGGCACCACGGCTTTTAGCTTGTTCCTCAGCATGGCCTGCACCTTCGCCAGCTTGCTGCGCTCCTGTAGGTGAGGGGTAGCGAGGAACGGAGGATCGGGAGGTGGGGGAGGCACTTGGGAGCTGCGTGGAGATTTGGGAGGGGGCGGAGGTGAGGGAGGAGGTACAGGGGGGCCCCTTTTGAATTCTTTGACAGCTTTGGGGGTGGTAGTGGCGTATGCTGGTGGTTTGTTAGCGGTCGGATCCACCTTGGATGGTGCCGCGAGAGCCTTTAAGATGGGTTTTGGTGTCGGCACTGCCTTTATGATACTCCCTGGTTTGGGAGGCGGGGTGTTGCCGGAACTAGGTGGAGATGATGAAGGTTGAGGGGGCGGTGGGGGGTGGGACGGCGATGCTGGCCCTCTTGAGTTATCTTTATTGAAAGGAGGAGGAACCTGCGTTGGCGTGGCAGCCCCAAACGTCGGATAACGGGCCGTTTTACCCATCTGGGAAGATTCAGTGGTTTTCCTGGCTGACTCAGCTGTGTTCTTTGCGGACTGAGCTTGTTTATAGCTTGTCTGTGGATATGGAGGTCTTTTTTCAGACGCAGTCTTTGCCGCAGTCGTTGTCTCAGCCCATTTCTTTATAGCTGGGGTTGTCGTCTGGAACAGCTTGGTGGTCAGTTTGGCTACCTTGTCCAGTTGTGGAGGTAGTGTCGGTGTTTTGGAAATCGACATCGTCGTTGCGGGTGGTTTGAAAGAGGTGGGCGGTTTGGCAGATACTTTCCTTGAATAAACGTCGTCTGCCGGTGGCTCTGCTTTGTCCTCAGTATTTTTCTCCTCTTGTGGTGCTGACGATGGTGGTTTGATGGGGGTTGGTGGTCTGAATGCCTGCCACATTTTCTGAATCGGGCCGGACACAGACGAAGGTTCCAAAGGAGTGTTCTTGTTCTGCGCATTTTTGGTGAGAGGTGGGGTACTGGCTGGTGGCGGCGGCGTGGTGAACCTGAAGGTCACTCGCTGGCTAGGATTGTCGTAGTTGCTCGGAGGTGGCGGCTGACGTCTGGTGAGCAGGAGGGGAGTCTGCGGCCTCTCTATTTTACCGTCATCCGCCGATGGCGCCGACGACGGAGGTTTCATGGGAGTAGTTGGCTTGCTGTTTTTGTCAACCTGTGGGGGTGGTGTGGCCAATGTTTTCTTCAAAGCGGGTGTCGGGGCTACCCTCTTGCTCCGTTGATCTGCTGTAGGATTTGATTTGCCCAACGGTGGAGTTGCGACTTTGGGCGGCAGTGTGGCGGGAAACCTGGGTTTATACTTCGCTTTCTCAGCATCACTCGGGAACGGCGTGCTTGTCCCGAACTGTGGCGGAAATGGAGTTGAAACTCCCTTATCGGACTTAGGCCTATTGTCCACATCTTTGGTCAGTGGCGAGGTTTTGCATTTAGCGTCTGGTCGTGGGGTAACTGGGAAACTGAAGGTTGTTTTCGCCTTTTCTTCTTTTTTGACATCACCCGCACCTTTGTGGCTGCTAGTCACGCCAAAGATCGGCGGTGTCGCGGATTTGGTGACCTTACCTGCTGGAGGGAAAGGCGCGGCAGTCCTAGTAGGTCTGGCAGCTCCGGTTTTCTCTGACTGATCAGTAGTGATGGGCGGCGGGGTTTTTGGATTAGGAGTGGAAGGGAATCTGAAGGTGGTTTTAGGTCCCGGAGGCTTTCCTCCGTCTCTCGATCCTCCTCCCCCTGACCCCGCCGCTCCTTTGGGCGGCTGCTTTCTTGGCGGGTCACCTGACTGATTACCCCCAGAGGATGCAGAACTTACGAGATAACGGCTGGCGATGGGCAGACGCTCGGTCTTCCAAAAGACAGACAGCAGGCGCTGAATGGCCCGCACCACGATGGGGTAACCAGGCATCGCGCTGTTACACTGCTTTCCCCGTTTTTCTGGAATTTGAGGAAGAATGTCTGTAGCTCAACATTGTTGCGTCATCAATTAGTTCACAAATGACTTCATCGACTCCCTGACGTAAAAGAAAAAAAAAGTACGTCATTAGATTTTTTTAACATGACGTCATTAAAGTACTTTTCGTCATCTTTTATTTACAAGCTTATTTTGAGCGACGGACCTCATAACAAATGATACGTTTAATAGTCTTTGGTCCCACACCATCTTTACCAAATTTGGTTTTGATAGTTGATATAGGCTCTGAGTACTTCGCCTCTTTAACATTTTTTGTACAGACAGACGGCGAACAGACAAACGGACGGACGGACGGACTTTTGTTTTCATATCATTTTTGGACTATTTAGTATTCATCTCGCACAGATTTGAGAAAATCTGGAAGAAACATTTTTTGGGTCGAGTACATAGACTCTGTCCTATGCCCTGTGGGTTCGGGCACTGAATAGAATAGACCCAACGTTTCCCAGCGTGTCGTAAGAGGCGACTAACAGGCGTGATGTCAGCAAGTCCCCTATACGCTTCTGTGTCCGGGGACGGTAATCTATCCACGCAACGCAACGATGTCAGCACGGCATCACTGGGCGGAAGTCTTCTACACAGAAGTCACCGGCCAGGACGGAGGAACCTCACGTTACTACAGGTTCAACGGCCACGTGCTCGGGGCCAAGGCGTGCCACATTGTATTCGTGGATATCGGCTGTGGCCAACAGCTTATATAGCTCAAAGTTGAACGTGCACACTCATATAATCATAACACTCTTAATATGCATCAAGATAAAATTAAGGCTAGCTGGAATAATAAATCTGTCAACAACTCCCTATGATTTTTCTTGCAATGCATGAATCTAGACTTCCCAAGGCAGTTTCATACAAGTAAAATAAACAGATTACAAGCCAACCAAATATCCAACATGAATTTTTAAACATGTAAGCAACCTATTGTAATATAGGCTCAGTTAGGCAGTGACCTCATTCAGCTGACGTATGGCCAGAGACACCCGCTAGAGGCGCCACTTGTAGTATTAGTTTTCGCGGGCTTTTCGCTGACCGCAAGGCTAGGCAGTCCTTCTGTGCCTAACTCTCACTTGAGAAGGAGCAACGCGCTGAAAGATATCGCTAGCAGAAGACTAAAGCAGGGACGGGTGAAATTCAATTCAACCTAGTATAGCCACAGCCTGACATTGTCAAAAAGGTAAATGATCTATCTTTTGTTTCATCGCACTTTATTGATATTATTGCTGTATTATGTTTGTGAAGTTTTGCCATGTTTAGAATTGTGAATGTTAGTCAAACATTGCTTGACCACGTGGCGGACACGCGACTGGCTTCGCCACCATGATGTATACCCTACAGACCCACTGTTGTTTCTCCTATGTGTATTATTGCAGACCACTGGCTGTACCGGAGAATATGTATAATGTTAATTACTTCGCCATGTGTTTAGTTTAGCCATGATGTGTATATGTATAGGAATTAGAGTGGAGATTCCAGTGGACCACGGACATAGAAGATTGTTCGTCGCCTATATATATATATATATATATATATATATATATATATATATATATATATATATATATATATATATATATATATATATATATATATATATATATATATATATATATATATATATATATATATATATATATATATATATATATATATATTATATATATATTTATATAGATAGATATAGATATAGATATATAGATATAGATATATAAGTGGAGCTATCACTGAGGGCTGTTTCTGCCATCAGTGAGACGCTCTGCACACCCTTAGTAAACACGGTGTTGCAGAAATTCGTCTCATATTTTGCAGACGAGCAGACATCGTTGGCCCGAGGCAGGAGGAAGACCACTAAGTGTCAACCCTGACATTTGGCCTGCAGTGGAGCATCTAGCACTGATCTACGATAGCCCTATAGTCTACAACCAAGGAGGAGACACCAGGGATCTTTCGAAAGCGGGTGAAAGTGAAAGTGAATGTGAATCGGGACTACTTATTGTTGTGACGTCAGCAATTTATGTGACGCTTTAACTTCCCGTGGTGAAAGGTCACGAAGTCTGCCTACCACAAGGAATAAAACTTCGTGGAAAACCTGATTTCCACGAACTAATGTTAGTGAGTACATTTTGGTTATTAAATCGTTTGTAAAATGTCCAAAAATGATTTGAATTTGTATATGGTACATTACTCAACCATTTTAGAAGGAATAATGGGGATCTAAACTCGGTCTCAGACTTAAAACGTATTTTCAAACGAGCTACTGAAAAGAGTGCCCAAACCCTCATGCCGTCATTGCTGTCTAGAATCTATCTATTCTGTATCACCAATCAGCAGTCCAAAAACTGTTTTATGTGACAAAAATGAAACTCGAAGCTAGAATGTAAAATATCTTCAATGTTAGAGCACTAAACCATCTTTAAAGTTCAACGTAATCGTTACATTCGTGTCAAATCATGATTTGTTAGAAGAAGCCTTACGTAGGCATAATAATCACAACGAAACTAGGTGCTGGAATCGAAAGCGCACAGAAACACGTTCGTTTCGTTTCGTAACGCGGTGTAAGAATCTCCCGGCGTGCCTCTCGTTGGACGAAACGAACACACAATCACTTTCACTTTTACCCGTTCCGAAAGACCCCTATTATTACCACACCTCAAACATTAAGCCAGACAAAACATATAGCCCAATGATCAGACATTAGCAAATATCAAGAACAGTAGCTGCATAGACCCATCAAGGAACGAACTATTCAAAGTGAATTTGGACATTTAAGTTAATAGAGTGTTTAGAAAATTATGTATAATAGAGTAGAGGAAATAAATGTGTGATATTAGGGATCTTTCGAAAGCGGGTGAAAGTGAATGTGAATCGGGACTACTTATTGTTGTGACGTCAGCAATTTATGTGACGCTTTAACTTCCCGTGGTGAAAGGTCACGAAGTCTGCCTACCACAAGGAATAAAACTTCGTGGAAAACCTGATTTCCACGAACTAATGTTAGTGAGTACATTTTGGTTATTAAATCGTTTGTAAAATGTCCAAAAATGATTTGAATTTGTATATGGTACATTACTCAACCATTTTAGAAGGAATAATGGGGATCTAAACTCGGTCTCAGACTTAAAACGTATTTTCAAACGAGCTACTGAAAAGCCGTCATGGCTGTCTAGAATCTATCTATTCTGTATCACCAATCAGCAGTCCAAAAACTGTTTTATGTGACAAAAATGAAACTCGAAGCTAGAATGTAAAATATCTTCAATGTCTCCATCTTTAAAGTTCAACCTAATCGTTACATTCGTGTCAAATCATGATTTGTTAGAAGAAGCCTTACGTAGGCATAATAGTGCTCTGCCTCTGGGCCTGGCTGTGTGTGCTCAATAAAATCACAACGAAACTAGGTGCTGGAATCGGCCTCCCCTGCGCTCATGCTCAGTGCCACCTGGTCCGTCTTGGATGAGCCAGGGTTCTCCGACCATCTCCCAATCCTCATCCGGTTCGATGGCCGCCCCTTGTACACCTCCGACCACACTCCCAGGGTCAAGTGGGACAAAGTCGACTGGGACTTGTATGCACAACATCTTGACTCCTTTTCTCTGCCCTCGGGCCTCGTCCCTGTGGAGGTCGAGAGCCACCTGCGCGAGGCCATGCTTTCCTCCTTGGCTATCGCTGCCCCCCCCCCCCCCCCCCCCCTCTGCGGTGAGGGCTATCGGAGTCCCCAAACCGTGGTGGACGGCGGCTTGCCGAGCCGTGGTAAAAGCCAAAAAAAGAGCTTACCTCAACTACAAAACTAACAATAACCCACAAAATCATCTTCTCATGCGACAAGCCAACCTCACCGCTAAGCGCACCATAGCCTCCGCCAAGCGCGACTTTGGTCTATCCAAACTCTCACCCACTCTACCTCTTGGGACCCTTTGGGATAATGTACGCAAACTTCGCGGCACGTACCGCCCCCTGGACCCCAATCTCTCTGATGGTCTTCACACCTACACCACGGCCACCGAGAAGGCCAATGCCTTCCTGGAACAATTCGTCTCTGCTGGAGACGGATCCTGTCTGCCATTGGCTGAAGTCGCCCGAAGAGACGCCTTCGAGGCCACTCTAGCCCCCGAACCTCCACCGGACCCTCCCGCACGGCCATTCTCCATGTGTGAATTGGCGCGGGCCTTACGTTCCTGCCCGACAAAGAAAAACGCCGGCCCCGACGGCATTCATAGTTAAATGATATCCAAGGCTCCTGCCTCCTTCAAACAAACCCTACTTGACCACTTTAACTCTTGCTTTGCCACAGGCACTGTCCCTGACTCTTGGCGTGAGGCCATAGTTGTCCCGATACATAAAGCCGGAAAGCCCAGAAATTCGCTTGACAGCTATCGCCCAATTTCACTCACATCGCACACATGTAAGCTATATGAACGACTTGTTAAAACCCGCCTTGAACTCTTCTGTACCAGCAACGCCGTGATCCCGCCCTCTCAGGCAGGATTCCGGCGCGGAAGAAGCATAACCGACCACCTCACTAGGCTAAATGAGCACATTCGTAGGGCCACCCAACGACGAAGGACAGTACTCGCGTGCTTTTTTGACATCTCTAAAGCATTCGACTCTGTCTGGCACGCTGGCCTTCTCTGCCGGCTCAAGTCCTTGGGTGTCGACTCCCCCACTAGAGCTTTCATCGCAGAATTTCTCCGTGATCGCACTCTTAGAGTGCGCTGGAGAGGTACTCTCTCTCAAACGGGCCGTTTGACCATGGGCGTTCCCCAAGGCTCTGTTATAGCCCCGCTTCTGTTCACCATCGCTCTTTCTGGCGTTGGTCTCCGCACTCCCCACTCGTCCGTGGTGACTCTGTACGCGGACGACATCGCGCTCTGGAGAACCATGAGTAGCCGCTCTGCACTCCCAAAACATCACCTCTTCCGTAGAGATGTGGCCGCTTTTCAGGCCGATATCGACTCTATTTCTCAATCCCTTAAGGATATTGGTCTCACCCTGGCTCCGGCCAAAACTGTCTTTATACCCTTTGACTCACACTGGCACCCTATTTTCAACACCCTCTCTATCAAGGTCGCGGGCACTACCATTGGCGCATCTAAAAAAGTACGTTACCTCGGTTTCATACTCCAGCAAAACGGCAAGTACGGGGCTCATGTGGAGCGTAACTGCTCCAGTGCAGCACGTGCTATCTCACTGATTCTGGCGGTACGTGGTGAGACCTGGGGCCGCGATCCCGCGACCCTCGTGTCTCTCGTAGTCTCCCTCGTCCGCTCCCGTCTCCTCTTTGGATCAGAGCTCCTATATGACCTTCCCCCTAACCTTCTGACCAAACTCGAAAGATGCGAATGCAGGGCCCTCCGAATCTCCCTCTCACTTCCCAACTTTACGCCACGCAACCTGGTGTACCGGCTTTCTGGGCTCTTGCCCCTGAGATATCTTATTACTCAGACCTGTGCCGATTATGTCGTCAGAGCTGGACGGGTAGATAACTCCACCCGCTGTGAGCTGAAACCCCAGTTCATGTGGCCCATAACAGCCCATCCCCAGATAGGTCTCGCAGACTACCTCTCTACTCACCTCGGGGGTCGGTTCTCACGCGGTCTCGCCGTGGAGGACAACCCCCCCCCCTCTTCCCCCCTGGGAACCTGCTCCGCCCACTCACATAGTCGGCGACGGCCTCCTATCCCGATCTGACAACCTACCCCTTCTTACAGCCATCTCACACGAGCTGGTTGAGTCACTCGCTGACTCTGTCCGTCTTTACACCGATGGTTCGGTCCTCCCGGACGGCGCTGCTGGCTTTGGAGTCTCTGCCCCTGGTGGGATCTCCCTATCTGGTGGCTTGCCGCCCGGCACCTCTATACTCACATGTGAGCTCGTGGCTATCAGGGAGGCCCTGAGGGGCGTTTTTGACGGCTCTTTGCCTCGTGCCCCTCAGGTCTCCATTCTCACTGACTCCCGAAGCGCCCTGCTATGCATAGGCGGATCATCCTGCCGCTCCAGACCCACTCTACTTCAATCTATATTAGAGTTAACCGCCTCCCTACACAACCGAGGCACTAACACTAAATTCTTCTGGATACCCTCACATGTCGGGCTGCCCGGAAACGAGCGGGCCGACCGTGCCGCAGCCACAGGTTCCTCCGGCAACGCCCTAATGTCCTTGTGTATCCCTCCTTCTTACTCTGAACTTCACTCTTCCACCAAAGCTATCCTTCGCGACAGGTGGGAGGAGGCCTACTCCTTCTGGTGTGCAGATAGGTGGGAGCTGGCTCTGCTCTCCGGGCTCCGTCCTGTCCCCCTGCACTCCCCCTGTCCTCCTCTTCTTAAACCTTACGCCCTCAGACTCTGCGCGGGCATTGCCCGTTGCCATTACTCTTTCACTCCCTGCTCCTGTGGTGACATCATCAGCATGGAACATTGTATCTTGCAATGTCCCGATCTCGGAGAGGACTTTCAGCCCGTCAGAGCTGCCTGCCGGTCCGCTTCTTTGGGCGACGGCATTTCCGACCTGGTGGCCTACGCACTCTCCACTGACATTAATCTTCTCCTTCTGACCGCGGGGTGCATGCACAGATCCAGTGTGGCTGCCTACCTTTAGTTCTAGCGCCTCTCCTGCTGTATGGCCGCCGCTCTTATCCTTTCCTTTGGGCCTAGCACGCTCACCGTGCTCCCACGCATTCCGACCACGACTCTCCTATTAAGACATCTAATACAAAGCTCAATTCTTAGACCCCTACGGGCCCATACTCATCGGCACCTACTCTGCGACTAGTTACCACAGGACTCCTGCGTAGTTGAGCCTTGTTCCTACGCAGCAGTCACCAATACGAGACGCTTACCTTCCTCGATGTTTTCCCAGTCGATGTTATCCTGGATGTACTATTACTATTGACTTACTTACCACCGTGCCCACATCCTAGTTGACCGCCTCCGGTCCTAGGTGTTTGGCCCTCCCAAAGACTGACCCCCACCATTGGACTCCAGCCTAGTTGATCCTTGGATCCTAGGCTCTAGTTACCATGACCAAGACACTTACAAGAAGGTACCCCAGTAGATCGTCGGTCCTGGGAGTACGTACTTTTATGACTCTTAACATTAAGCCTACCTACTGGTCCTCTAGCGGGACACACAGTTCGCTTCATGACCGGAGCCTGCTTTTGTTCACACCGGCCATGCCCCTCCCTCTTTTTAACCTCGATTATCTGAATGTTTTAATGTGCTTGGATTGAGGGCTTAGTTTCCCTCCCTAGGATGTCTGCGTATGCCTTTTTTTGTCCACCTGGACTTATGGGCTTTTTCCACAAATTTTTTAAGTTTTTATTTTTTTTCGGTCCTGAAAGGATTTTTATTATAGACGCTCACCTCATCAGCCATCTCATCCATCTCAGTCATCAGACCCTGCCTCATAACCTCCTTGTCTGCCCCTGCTCCCTCTTGGGAACCATCACCCTGAACCCCCCCCGGGGTAGCTTGAAACACAATGGATCAGTGTGGTTTTCATATTTAGATAGATACTGATCCATCCGCATTAACCTACCCAATCATCTCCATCATACCCGCTTCCTTCCGCTCCCTCTTCCTTCATGCCGGCCTCGACCTCTCCTGCCGACCAACCACCACTGGCCCCTTGTCTACCACTACTAGCTGCTCTTTCGCCGACTCACCTTATTCCAGCTGGACGTCGCAGCAGCGCCTCGCGCTCCCCCCTCAACCCTCAACCTACTCCATGACATCTTAACTACAATGGCCTCCTTACATCCAAGTCCCCTATACGCTTCTGTGTCCGGGTACGGTAATCTATTCAACTCAACTCAACTCAACGTGCTGGAATCGAAAGCGCACAGAAACACGTTCGTTTCGTTTCGTAACGCGGCGTAAGAATCTCCCGGCGTGCCTCTCGTTGGACGAAACGAACACACAATCACTTTCACTTTTACCCGTTCCGAAAGACCCGATTTACTGTTAACAAGTGGCTGGACTATGTTTCATAGCTGTGCGAGAGCTAGTGTGTCAGTGAATCTTTACCATTTTCTCCCTGTCACAACTATTGTCTCCTTAAGGTGTTTAAATAGGTGACTGTTCCTTCATGCAAGGAGTGAAGGGGTCTTACGGGTGGGTAGTGCGTGCGTGAGCGTCCTTTCTCCCACTAAACTAAAAACTCAACTAGTAAAATAAAGTGTTAAAATACAAAATTCACATTTAGTAAATAAAACATATCATTAAACTCTAAATAAAAAAACAACAACAAAAGAGTGAAACCAAAGAAAATATAAAACGAATTTAAAACATAAACAATCAAATACATGTACAATCAAACCATCGGCATAATTAATAAAAATCACTCTCTCACCTTGTATTTCTTCTAATTAACACATACACATATAATACATACACAACAATAATCAAACACACATATGTCTCTCCCCCCCCCCACCCCTGTTGTCCCTTATAAGTCTTGTTATACCATGCTATGTATAACCACTTTACTTGTTGTTGTTGTATCAAATTTTATTCATCAGATTAATATAAGTTGTACTGATAAATATAAGCACTGATATATATATGCACACCCACACCCACACAATTATAAAAAAGACGTTTTGATGATATTTAAATGCTGCCCGAAAGACGTGAAATTGATTGATGCAGCTAAGTACTGTATATTACCAACGCGGTTTTCATGACGATTTCAAGGGACGCAACCGAGTAGCTGTACATCACTTTTTATATAGTACAACCACCTGAGTGACAAATCTTATAATGTAAAATATTAAAATTAAGCATCGATGTCGGCGAAGAGACTATATATAGCTGGTAGGTGTTGTGATCATGCACGCAAGCAGAGACGTTGACCGTTATGGCAGTTTTTGTCTTGTCCCTCAACTAACTTCATTTATTGATACATCGCTCGTAATAATAATATAACCATCATCATCATCACCAAATGTTTGATTCTCTATTTAATTAAATAATGTGATGACACCTATGCATTACAATAATAATTATTTATGATGGAATAATTCGATGTTATTGTTTGTCACGGACCGGTTTTATAATATTTCGGTCCGATTACTTTTTGTATTGTAGTCTCTTCCTGTGTGAAGACATTATTTGTAATATTTTTTATTGATAACTAAATTCTGATTGGTTGAGCTAGTCATGTGATGGCTCACCAATTACATTAAAAAATGTATGCATTCTTTTCTTGACTGGACCACGGAGTGGTTGTGTTTGAACTTCTGGCAGCTGTGTCTGCAAGATATATATTGTTAATCATTGAAATATTGTATTATAAACATAATAGTAGTTAACAATGATTATATTCTACTTGTTGTGGAATAGAATTAATAATAAATAATTTTTGATATTAGTATGAAGGATGGAATAGGGAGGTGATGAAGATGGTGGATCGTTGTATATTTGTGGTTAATGAATTGAAGTTGGATTATTATTTGATTTGAAGTTGAGACTTTGACAATATCCAGATATAGCCCCCTCGATCTTATCCGTAAATGGTTTGTTCCTAAGCGGTTAATGACCGCTGCTCAAGTCGGCATTCCATTTTGGAAATGCCGACTGAGTCAGTATGCATACCTACGGAAAAGTACGGGAGCATTTCCCTACTATTATTATATCCAGAAATCTGGACTAATATACAAGACAGTTGACTAGCTTACATACTATATAATAATCCAGAAATAGTCCCCTTTCAGTCATAGGTAAAGATCGAAAGGGGACTATATCTGGACTATTATATAAGACAGTTCACTAGGTTACATACTATATATTAGTCCAGAAATAGTCCCCTTTCAGTCATAGCTAAAGAACGAAAGGGGACTATATCTGGACTATTATATAAGACAGTTGACTAGGTTACATACTAAAATGTCTTTGTCGTGAACATCATGCAAGGTAAAAAGGGTCCTATTTTGGGGACTCTGCAGGAGAGAGAAGGGGCATGGAATGATGGGGGGTTAGTGTACGTAAAGTGGGTTGAATTCCACTATTTCAATCACAGTGTATACATTTTTACATTGGAGGGTACCATATCCTCCCTATTATTATATCCAGAAATAGTCCCCTTTCTTGTAAAACTATGAGTAAGAGGCGAGTATAATGCTGCCAGACAATAAAGGCACCTTCTTTCCGTCGGAAATATGCCACTAATGGTTACATAACGAAATACAGGCAATATTATGGAATATATTTATAGCATAATTAGTAACATATTTCCGACGGAAATAAGGTATTTGTATTGTTTGCAATGTGCGTGTTCATGTATATTAAGGCCTTCTTTCCGTAAATCGAATGTAAAGACTTGAAAACATATTAGTATTACATGGCAAATGATATTGGAGCTTTTACAAGGATGAGGATGATGGTTAATGTACAGAGAGCGTTGCAGTGGCAGCAAAGACACTGCCCAGCCAACAAACCTTCTTTTTGGAGCCATTGTATCAGCTGTAACGGATGAAGGTCTACCAACCTGAAGAAAGTGAATGGGTTTTTGAAATCCTTCAAAGTAATGTTGCTGTTGTCAAATTGTGTTTATTTAATGCCTGCCTATAGCTTCCCCTACTTCCTTTTGGGCGAGGCATTATGATATAGTTCTGAACATGATGTACATGTAACCTGTAAGGTGATACTGTTGTTGATCGGTCTCTGTTCATGCATTTGTAGAGAACACAGTTGATACATTTTCCGTGTATTTCGTGCAATAAAAAAATTACAACATTGAGAAATGTGTGAGTTACTGACTAGCGATATGTGCGCCTACGAAACTGAGTGGTAGTAAAAGTGAAATTAAAACATAGATCTATTTAAAAGTGAAGAACAAAAAGACAGTGTTTGAAAGTGAAACAGGCACGAGAGACATGGCAAAATGATAATCATTGAACACAAGGAAACAAGCCAATTGTCACTGACTCACGGTTTACTGAAACTGAACCAAGTTCTTGGGGAGAAATTCCATCTGTGTGTTGTAGCGTCTTGCGAAGCTGTTGATTGCATCCTCAAGATCAAGTGGAATGGTCCAATGGATTTTCAGGAGCGCCAGTCCATTGAGCCTCTCCTGCCCCATGGTGGAGCGGAGATAGGACTTGAGGGTCCTGATATGGCTAATCGTCCGCTCACACTCTGCTGTTGTCACAGGCAGGGTGCAGATCGACCTCAGTAGAGTGTGAAGATTTGGGAAGAAGTCAACGCTGCATTCCCGCAATGAACCTATCACTGAAGATGGTAGGTCGGTGCCCTCGCCAGCTTCACGCCGCCACTTGCAGACCCAAACATGGTACTCGGCTGCAACACAGGTGGGGTCTGGTAGGTCCGTCTCCCAAAGCTGTGTCAAGGATTGGAGACCCTCTGGCACTTCACCCAACTGGTTCTGGTTGTGAGCAAAGGTGGTGGGAACAAGAGAGGCCATCAATGGCAAGGTCTGCATTTCTGAACCTTTCTTTCAGTTGAGAGCTGAGGTGATCGAGGAAGGGAATTGCAATCGATCTCTTGAAAAACTGCTCTGGGGTGGTGGCTGGTTGATTGTCTCTGTTGGTCTGTCGAGACGCCTGGCGGGGAAGAGTGACGTCTGTTGCTAGGGCACCGGCAATCGCTTTCACCTCCTCAAACCACGGACTGAACGCAGTGTCAATGTCTTCCCTGATGGTTGAGATGCATGCATTCACGTCTTTGATTTCAGTGTAGGCCTGCACAATGTCCTTGGCTTTCTTCTGAAGCTTCACGGTCAGGCGCTTCAAGTAGCGCAGGCAATTGCGGACAATCACAAATGCAACCATGAAAGTGCTGCTGACTATGGTGTGCAGGAAACCCGTGGCCTTGGTTAATGTCTCACTGTCCCAGCAGTCACTCTCCTCGCACATCTGGCCTAGACAGTTATACACAAAGAGGTGCAGTTCACTAAATGTCTCCAGGGCCTGGTGTTTCTCCACCCACCTGGTCCGACAGAGGTCGGCCAGCTTGGTTTTCTTCGTATCCGACTGCGACTCTTCGATGACTTGCTCCAGCTTCCTCTGCCTCTTAGGGGATAGGGAAAAGAACAAAGACAGTTCTTTTAGGGTACCCATCATGTTTTTGACTGTGGGAAGACTACACGCCTTCACCACGCAGAGACTTAGGCAATGGGAGGCGCAATGGAAATACAGGGCATGTTCGTTTTCCTCCTGGAATCGTGCCTGGACTCCCTTGAATTTCCCAGCCATGTTCAAGGCCCCATCATAGCCTTGGCCACGTATGTTGTTAGTATCAAGGCCCCAATTTGTCAGCTGGGTTTTGAGTTTGTTGAACAGTGTTTCTCCTGTGATGTTTTCGCATTTTAGGAACCCGATGAAGTCTTCTCTGATCTGCTGGTGGTTGTCAACGAACCGAAGAACAACTGAAAGTTGCTCCCAATTCGACGAATCGCTCACTTCGTCAGCAAGCAAACTAAAGAACTTTGCCTCTTTCACATCACTTAGGATTTTCTCTCGCAACTGATCTCCCAAGACGTCAATTAGTTTATTTTGTGTGGTTTTCGACACGTATGTCATTCGTTTGTTTGCGTTTTTGTCCAGGTGCTTTCTCAAATTCTCATCACCTGAGTGGATGGCAAGCTGCAAGAGGGCATTGAAATTGCTACGGTTGTCCTTCTGAAGAACACCATCATCGTTGTTGCCCCTGAAGGCCAGCCCATGTCTGCCTAAAACTTCAGCAATTCGAAATAGGCTGCGCAGGACCTGCCGATTTGCAGCAATGTTGTCAGCAGCTTGGGCGTTGACCTTGGCCCTGATGTTTTCCTCTGGCTTCTCCATAGAGTGGAGGAAGTGCTCTGCATTTGCCTGTGCATCTTGATGATACTTCTTCTGCATGTGCTCCTTCATGAGATCTGTCGCCTTGTTCCAGTTGGTACATGGAAACTTCACGAATTTTCCCAGGTTGTCTGAGGGAGGGGCAAACACCACACAGTATTTGCAGAATGCACCATCTTCTGTTGGTGAATAGACGAGCCCGGGATGAAGTTTCAGCCACTCCGAGCGAAATTTCCTGTTCCTATTGTGCATCACTTTGGAGGAAAATTGAAAATCAGAACGTGGTGTCCAGTGGTTGCGAAGAAGGTGATCCTTTTCGGCATTGTTCAGCGTGAGAGAGGACCTGTTTTCTTTCAAGAAGAAACCAAGGTCTATCTCCTTGCGAGAAAGAAGAGATGACGAAACATCTTGATGAGAAGTTGAGGATGAAGCTTCAACCCCAGTGTCACTGTCATCACAGCAGTCATGTGGATCAGCTGGCCCATTTGGTGGAGGTGAGGTAGAAGCAGAAGGTTCAACAGGATCATCTGAAAACAAAGAAGACAGTGGTCTGTGAAAATCCATAAATTATAGCTTTGTAAGAGGTCAATCATGTGACTCCCATAAGAATGAAGACAAAAAATTATATAGGCTTAAGGGACTATTGGATGTCCCTTACTTTTGCCATATTTGGAAGACCTACTATTCCTCTTAACTCGGAGGAATATCTGCAGAAGTTAACAAACGGTTGCGGAAGCAGGACGATAGTCTATCACCCTTGTTTGATCTTTCCGAATCAGGTCACAGATACATACTCAGCATCATTGATATTGTAACACGTTACCCTGAAACTGTTCCGCTTAAACACATTAAAAACAAGATCCTAGAATCTTGCAAACAAGCTCAAGAATACATCAAAACAGTTGTAGCCAAAACCAGACACTATCATCAGTGTATTCCATAAAATCTGTGGAAAATGAACATGCTTTGTATATAATTCTGCTGTTGTATATTTAAATGCTGGGAAATCTATTGGAATAATCTATAATGATCTGTTATGTACCTTATTGATTTTTGATTTCACTGTATCAAGGTGACATGCTTGGACTTCCTTTGTACTTTTGTATGTCTATTGCGCGTCTTATGAATGCGTAATACAGTGTGTTTACGAGTAAGATAAGTAATAATGACCAGTTGTGTTTTCTTTTCGCTTGTTTGTACAGTTTAGGTGAACATAATTGTAGTAATTTTTTCTTTCTGATCAAATTCAGAAAACTCGGGCGTTTTCTTTTTGCAGGAAGGGGGTATTATCACGGACCGGTTTTATAATATTTCGGTCCGATGACTTTTTGTATTGTAGTCTCTTCCTGTGTGAAGACATTATTTGTAATATTTTTTATTGATAACTAAATTCTGATTGGTTGAGCTAGTCATGTGACGGCTCACCAATTACATTAAAAAATGTATGCATTCTTTTCTTGACTGGACCACGGAGTGGTTGTGTTTGAACTTCTGGCAGCTGTGTCTGCAGGTATATATTGTTAATCATTGAAATATTGTATTATAAACATAATAGTAGTTAACAATGATTATTTGTACTTGTTGTGGAATAGAATTAATAATAAATAATTTTTGATATTAGTATGAAGGATGGAATAGGGAGGTGATGAAGATGGTTGATCGTTGTATATTTGTGGTTAATGAATTGAAGTTGGATTATTATTTGATTTGAAGTTGAGACTTTCAAATTGCAATGTATAGCATTATATTTATTTTGTGAATGAAAGTAATCGGTGTCAAGATGTAATAATTAGTTGTTATAATTAGTTTTGCAATTTGCGTATGTGTGAACTGTGTTCGACACATATGAGATTTGAATTATATTGCTGGTCTGGTCCCGTCACAGAGAAGAGAAAGGTATATGTGGTAATTCAGAGAAAGTCTATGTATCAAGAAATTTAGTTTGGTAAACCCGTCTGTTTACAGAAGTTCCGCCTGGGGGGCCTCGAGGCAGAAGAAGAAGGAAGAAGAAGAAAGAAGAAAGAAGAAGAAGAAAGAAGGGAAGAAGAAGAAGAAAGAAGAGAAGGAGAAGAAGGAAGAAGAAAGAAGAAGAGAAGAAGAAAGAAGAGAAGGAGAAGAAGGAAGAAGAAGAAGAAGAAAGAAGAAAAAGAAAGAAGAGGAGAAGAAGGAAGAAGAAGAAGAAGAAGAAGAAGAAGAAAGAAGAGAAGGAGAAGAAGGGAGAAAGAAGAGAAGGAGAAGAAGGAAGAAGAAAGAAGAGGAGAAGAAGAAATAAGAAAAAGAAGAAGAAGAAAGAAGAGAAGAAGAAGAACGAAGAGAAGGAGAAGAAGGAAGAAGAAGAAGGAGAAGAAGGAAGAAGAAGAAGAAAGAAGAGAAGGAGAAGAAGAAAGAAGAGAAGGAGAAGAAGGAAGAAGAAAGAAGAAAGAAGAGAAGGAGAAGAAGGAAGAAGAAAGAAGAAGAAGAAAAGAAGGAGAAGAAGAAGAAGAAGAAGAAGAAGAAGAAAGAAGAGAAGGAGAAGAAGAAGAAGGAAGAAGAAAGAAGAAAGAAGAGAAGAAGAAGCAGAAAAAGAAGAAGAAAGAAGAAAGAAGAGAAGGAGAAGAAGAAAGAAGAAAGAAGAAGAAGAAGAAGAAGAAGAAGAGAAGAAGAAGAAGAAGAAGGAAGAAGAAGAAAGAAGAAGAGAAGAAGAACAAGAAAGAAGGAGAGAAGAAGAAGAAAGAAGAGAAGGAGAAGAAGAAAGAAGAGAAGGAGAAGAAGGAAGAAGAAGAAAGTCAAGAAGAAGACGAACCTCAAGAAGGAGAAAAGAAGAAGAAGAGGAAGCAGAGGAAGAAGAAGGAACGGAAAACGAAAGGAGAAGAGGAAGAAGTAGCAGAGGAGGAAGAAGGGAGGAGGCATAAAGAAGAAGCCAGAGAAGAAGCCAAAGAAGAAGACGAAGAAGCAGACGAGGAGCGGTAGTAGCAACAGTGGCGGCCTCAGTAACAGTGGCAGCAACCACAGCGACGGTCGTAGCAACAGTAGCAGCCTCAGCAACAGTGGCAGTAACCACAGCGGCGGCAGCAGCAACAGTAACACCCTCAGCAGCAGCAACAGCAGAAGCAACAGCAGCAGCAGCGATAGCAGCAACAGCAGCAGCAGCAGTGACAGCAGCAACAGCCGGAGGAGAGAGAAGACGGAGAAGTAAACTGAGAAGAGAGAGAAAGAAACAAGGAAAGGAGAAATAGAAGGATACGTGAAAGAGAACACAAAAGAGAATACATAGACAGAGACAGAGGATTAACACAGGCACATTGGACCATGATTCTTTATGTGTTATTGTGAGTGTGTGTACTTCACGGATTAATCCTACAAGAACGTGAGTACAGAACAAATTGTAGGCCTATTTATATATGATCTATATATATATTCGTGGATTGATTGTACTTATGTAAATTTGTGTTGATTTGTTTTCTAGTAATAGAGGGGGTGTGACAACAAAAGTTATTCTTGAGAGTTAGGAAGTGTGAGACGGGAGGACACGCAGATTATTCACGCATGCAGACACGCAGTTTCTTGAAATAAACCCCTTTCGTTACATTGTTGCCTGGGTTAGAGATCACAGTAGTGATGTCGGCAGTTGCTGACCATCTTAGCTTATGATAGTCTTTTTATAATTCATAATAAACATTCAGATTAGCGATTCAGACGCTGTCGGCAGTTTCGAAGGCATTCACTACAGGGTGCTCAAGGCGATAGATAAACATTATGTACATGAATCGAATGCTTCTGACTGTTAAAGGTGGGAGTCTTCATTATTCTTCAGCATTCTCCATTCACCGTTGATTATTCGCCTTTCACTCTTTATCCTTAACCGTTCACTGTTATCCTTCATCGGTCTTCTCCGTTCACCGTTTATTCTTCACCATTATCTTTCATCGGTCTTCACCACTCTCCGTTCAGCGGTTATCCTTCGTTGTTCCTTCACCTTTCATTCTGTACTGTCGATTAGCTGAGTGATAAACGATACTTGCCTGTCAACGAAATGTGTTACATTTAAATGCATCCCTGAATTGTTAAATAATATGTTTATTAATTAATACCTCACAGGTTTCATCGAATCATATCGTTAATAAAGTTGAAAAGTTAAGAAAAAAAGGCGTATCTTTTTCGTATACAGTAAAACCTCCGTTTTGAGACCCTCTCTTAAACGACTTCCTCCAACATACGACCGGAAAACAATTCACAGATGGTTTGTACTATATAAACGACCTCTTTTAAACGACTACCTCTAAAACGCGACTTGCGACCTTCAAATACTTAAATTTTACTACCTAGCATCTGAAAAATTCAGATTTTAAAAGTAATACAAGGAGTACTAAAGACAGGAGATGGCTTTGCTACTTCCAGCAGTAACTAGCAAAGGCCAGTGGCCTCGCACAGACCCAAGACAGCACACTGGCTTAGTGAGCTATTTTTAGCTCTGCGTCATCAAAGCTCTTACGCATTAATACTAGTAAGTGAAAATAAATAGATGATTAAATAATTTATCTAAGAATAGTATTAATTAAGCATTTTCCTACTTGTAAATACTGAAATTTAACACACCTAATGAGGTAGAAATCCTTTAAATCCTTTATTAATCAGTGTATACAATGTGGCACTATTTTTCACCTCGCAAGGGCCAAACAGGAAAGGAGTGCAGTTTCTATCCACATGGCGTACTTACATTTTCTCTTCTCTTGTTTTTCGTGAAATTGCTCAGGTTCTAGGCTTCATCATGCCTAACAAATGTGGTGTTGCAAAGTGTACTGGAAATTACAATGAATCAAACAAGTGTAGGTGTTTAAATTGCCCAAAGACGAAGTAGAGAGACAGACATGGATAGCTGTTCTTCCTCCACGAGAAAACTTTGTTGTTGATGCAGCCAAGTTTTACATAATATATGTGAAAGACATTGGCCTTCTGACACACCAAAGGTGAAAATACCAGGTGGATCTACAAGACCAACACAGCCTCCAAGTATTTTTGATGTGCCTATTTCATGTTTGCCAACCCCAAAACCTTCTCCTCGTTCATCAAAACAAGAAGATAAGCAATTTCAGCACTTCCTCAAAAAGGACAAAATAGCATCATTTTCTGACTTTGTGCCTGAAAAAAAAACCGGAAGAAGTATGACAACATTGTTATTTCAAGAACTGATGACAGGTTTGTTTGCCTGTTCATGTCAAAGGATTTCACAGAATGTGAGTCGACGATCATAGTTGAGAATAAGGCAACACTTTGCTCTCCTCTCATTCTCACTGCATACAAGAAAGAAATCAGAGTACCTCTTGGAAAACTTTTGCATCCAAAAATGGATTATCTTCTTACTCCCAGTTCCACGAAGCAGTTCACACGGTCAGGAATTACGTAATTCATACTGTTGACAGGATTCTTAAAATGGCAGCAGTTCTTGAACAACTGGAATTCCAAGACAGCAAGCAGCAAAAAAAAATCTAGTTCATCACACATCAGCTGACACTTCTGTGTGAAAAACGTTATTCCACCCAAGATTACTGCTTTGCTGTAGAATCTTTTCCTAATTGCTCGTTTGAATTTCTGAGAGAATACCTGACGATGCCCAACAAAATGAAGGTGCAAGCAGTGATTTCTTCTGTGAATCTAGATGGAGTGCTACAGACTGAAGACATTCCAGAAGATCAACAAACTGCAGCAAAAGAATGCACTCTTGCTTGTTGATGAAGTCAAGATTCGCCCTACACTTGCCTTCTCCGGTGGTGTTCTGAGTGGAATGGCTGCAAATGAACCTGATTCAAAGGCAACATCTATGCTCTGCATAATGATGAAGTGCATCCACAGAGGGCCCAGTGTCATGGTATCAGTCACACCAGTGCACAAGCTGATTGCTGCTTTCCAGTTCCAAAAAGTGAGATAAGCGGCTGCTATTGTTGAAGAAGCAGGTGGGGATGTGGTTGGGTCAATCACAGACAATCACAAGATCAATCAGCAATATTGCAGACTGTTTGAACGACCTACAGACTCAACATGTCCGGCCACTGCAATCCATCCTCTCGATGAAACCAGCAAATGGTACTTACTGTTTGATACTGTGCATCTTCTGAAGTGCAACAGAAACAATTGGATATCAGGTAAGATTGTTTTTAAATTATTTTTTAAAATATTTTTTGTGTGCTTAAGAATCCTAATATATCTAATAATTTTCTGCCATGTTTGATGAAACATTTCAATTTTAGAGATTGATTTTATAAATTTAATATTTCATTTCAATTGTGTTTTTGTATACATGTGTGAGATGGCTATATAATTATTAATATTCATAGAACACTACAGAAACAAAAGATGTATTTAATATAAATGGAATCTAAATATTAGAGAAAAGACCAAAAGAATAATTTCTAAGAACAAAACGAATTCATCATTATATTAAATGTTGTGTGCATATTGTTTATTTCAGAAATATGTCGGAGTAGGTGGTGAGTCAATAATTTTTTCTATGGATTAATTATTACAATGTCAATTCAGAGGATTTATAAGAAAACAGAATACTCATGTTAACTTCAAATATTAGCATGGCAGGTTTACTTGCAACAAAGTCTCTTCTAATTAAGAGTATCAAATATGCCTTATCATGACCCATTACATAAGGTTTTGGTCCCAAAAATTCTTGTATGACATAGTTTAGTACTTTAAAATCTTAAATAAGCCTGCAACTCAACAGTTAGTGGCTTAATAGTCTGTAAATAACACTTAAGGCAGAGGCATGCAATGGCCTTCGCTAGCAAAGGCTGGGCATCAGAAGCCCATCTCCTGTCTTTAGTACTCCTTGAAGTAATACTATATTTGTGCGCTTGAAGAAAACAGTTTCGTTTACAACTTTTAACAGCAGATGATGCATTACAACAGCTTGAAATACTCTAAGGAGCTGACCAGATTTGCCCTGAGCAGGGACCTGTCAGATTTTGCGGGCACCCTGTCTGGTGTTCAAAGTGACATACTAAGAGAACATTCACGGGTGGAGGGATCATGCAAACAAACAGAAATAACCGCTTTCTTTTAAAAAAAAAAAGACACCCAAACTATTCAATGATTAAATAAAAATAATTACAACTATATTATTGGGGTTATCTTATAAATAGTTATAACTCCAAACATGCACTCAGCACTTACATACACTTTTAAACAACTATCATACCAACGTTGATTTTTTTATTTTGTAAATAATGAGGAACAGGAAGATATTGACTGTATTGGTTGTGAAACAGAGTTTAATCTATATTTTTGAAAGATGGTAGATGTTCCCTATACTTAATGGTATGTGTACTTTTTGTACATGTATTTAATAAAATAATAATACAGTTAGTTTACTTAATTAATTTTCTAAATATTTTTTTCGAAAATGTCCTACCTCCTTTTTAAGACCCCTCCAATTTAAGACCTCGTTTTAATGGCAATTTAAAGGTCGTAAAACAGAGGTTTTACTGTATTCAACTTTATTTTCTTAGGGCATTGTTATCTGCTCCATCATCGATAATCCGTAAAGGTCAGGAGTACATGAAATCTCCAGCGCTGTCCACATTTTCACTTCAGTACAACTCAATTCTTTCTGTGCCTTCCTCTGCTTCTCCCTCATTTCACCGTTCCTTGCACAATGGTTTTTTGCAAGTATGTCATGCCGCATGACGTGAAGAATATACAGGTGAAGCAAAATGAGACACTGAGCCATACGTAATCACACGAAGGGCAAAACAATAGGTACTCGCCATCCAGTGGTATTCATTATAAATTCAAATGTTTTCAACTACATTCTTTTTGGCATTTATTTCATTGCTTGTGGGTCATACAAAAAGAATCTTATTCTCAGAAGAAATAAAATCTGTGGTTGATTAATGTAAAGTTTCATCATTTAAGGTCGATTGCAACATTTGCAGGAGCCTCTCTTGAGACGATCGCCTTCGTTTCTCCAGCACGACATTGGCGGTGTAGAGGAAAGGGTTGAAGGCGGAGTTGAGAGGTAGCACGAATATGGCCATGGCCACGTTGATCTCACCAGGGATGGGGATGCCAGCCAACGCCAGCAAGCCGCAGACACCGATAGGAAACCAGCACAAAAAGTCCGTCACCGCAACACTGATCAGGCGACGTGCTATAGTGGTGTTATTGGACTTTTTGTTCGTTATTTCGCAATCCAAGGCATTCTTTCGCACAGACCAGTAGATGCCCGCTTGGCCTATAGCTATAAGTACGAATAGGGCGAAGTTGAAAATGATGACCACCCCGAACGAGTAGCTTCGTCCTTCGAAG
Source organism: Oncomelania hupensis (assembly GCA_036898135.1). NCBI lineage: Eukaryota > Metazoa > Mollusca > Gastropoda > Littorinimorpha > Pomatiopsidae > Oncomelania > Oncomelania hupensis. The sequence goes on along the minus strand of CM072521.1, from coordinate 17,742,004 downwards.
CCAAATCGAGTGATAGGCAGTGGGATGCAGATGCCAGTCTGACTGTAGAACTTCCAGTGCGATGTGACAGGAAGTAGCGGAATCACTGCCAGAATGAAGCCAACGACCCACGAAGATATCACAGTGACAATGGTCGATCGTCTTCCAAATCGAAGATTGCTTAAGGGAAAGCGTAGAACGACAAAACGGTCCAGTGTTATTAACAGGATGGTCAGGGCTGACACTTCTTTGGAGAGCAGAGAGAGAAAGCCCGCAATGCGGCAAGTCACGCTTCGTGTCCACAGCAGGTCTTTATGCAGGTACACACCACGAAAAGATAGGTCCGCCATTCCGATAATGGCCACGTACACGCCCATAACAAAATCGGCCATGGACAGACTGCTGACAAGCACGTTGAAAGAACTTTTGGCGCTCTTCTCGTACACTAGAAATCTGAATACCAAACAGAACACGTTGCCAGAGACAGACAACACGCACATCAGCCACAGGAAACCTCGGTAGGTGCCAGATCTCAACAAATCCTCGCACGACGAGATTTCATCTTGAGGCGCGAAACAACGGTTGGCATCAAAGTTTACAGGAAGAATGGTTCTGCAACAAAGCTTATAAGTATCTGCAGTTATTTTTTGCAGTCTCCTCAGATCATTGAACAGGTCATGTGGAAATTGTTCTACCGAACAGCCTGATAGATCCAGTTCAATCATAGATGTAAGATCTTGAAAGCCGCTAGTTTGGATTGTTTGAACTCTTGCATGCGACAAATTCAGTCGTTGCAGAGACTGGAAATTTGACAGTGGTTTGCCACTGAAGGAGTGTAGATTTGTGAAAGACAGGTCTAAGTATCTCAAATTAAACTGTTTTAAAATGTTCGTCGACTCGATGTGTAATGTATGCAAGGGATTGTGGGCTAGTGAAACGACTTTCAAGTTTTCCAGAGTCAGGAAAACGTCTGTGCTGAGGTCTTTGAGTTGGTTATTGCTCAGATCCAAATGCCTCAAATTCTGAAGTCTCATTGTAGGATCCACAGACTGCAAACCACAATCTTGTAGACTCAGGTACACCAGGTAGTGATTAGAGTGGAAGTCTGCAGACGTCATTTGCGAACCAGAGCCATCGATGTATCTGAGGTCAGGAAACTGCCGACTGTCAAAGGGCTGGACGCACCGAAAAGCCAGGCCGTGACACAGGCAGCCATCAGGACAGGGCTTCTCGTCACACAGCAGCTCGTCATCGCCGTCAGGACATTGTGGCCAGCCGTCACATAGATGGTCGAGATGGACACACACAGGAGATCCCTTGCATCGATAGTAACCAGGGCAGGACGGGTTCTCACAGTCATTCTCGTCTTCACGGTCCGCACAGTCATAGTAGCCGTTGCATCGTGTGTTAACAGGCAAACAGTAGTCCGGCTGTCCAAGACAGCGATAATGTGTGTCCGGACACGGGTCTGCCTCGTTCAGGACAGTGTGATAGAAATTGCCACGACCGTCAAAGTTGATGATGGAGTGGATCGGGATTTTTGTCTCGTATCTAGGTGAAACAACAACAACAACAACAACAACAACAACAATAATAATAATAATAATAATAATAATAATAATAATAATAATAATAATAATAATAATAATAATAATAATAATAATAATAATAATAATAATAATAATAAAAAACATTTGTACAGCGCCATTTCTCACTAGAGCTTATTGCGCTTTACAAAAGGAAAAAAATATAAATAAAATAAAACGAAAGCAAAACATAAAATGCTAATATCTTAGAATGTAAAGACAGAAAAAATCATTTTCCTCAAAAGTGATCGGTTAACATAAATGGCATAAATGAAATGAACAATAAGTTACACATAACGGTTCTGGAACTGGTTTTGATTGTTGTTTATCAGTGTTCCTAATGAAGAGTTCCATTCAAATTGATTACATATAGTCCACCAATTTCACTGTTGCCACACCCAATTTCATTTTCATTTAGCTCAACGCAAGTTTCGTTGTTTTCAGGCTAAAAGCCAATTTATTGTTTCAGACTAAAAAAATAACAAACAAACAAACAAACAAACTGCATTGTTTTCACAGTCAATATCTGCAAAACAAACTTGACATTATCGAAAAAGACTCACAAACTGAAGAAAATATAACACAATCCAAAAACTTACGGTATTTCATAGTCAAACAGCTATAATAAAAATTTACACTACAAAAATATATAGACAAGTTATTTCATGTTAATCCAAGCATTTCACTTTCCAAACATATTCAGATGAAAAGCAAACATTTTTTGTAGAAGCATAGACGAATCAAAATCTGAACCAGTTTGCGGAAAACTTTGTGCCCAGACCCATAGAAGCAGTAACAGTAAGTTGCCTGCATATCAGTTATGAACCAAAATGTTGTGTACATCATTTGTGAACTTGCATGGTCCTTATTTCACATGACATAGTTTTAATCTACTGCTTTTACAACTGTGTTGTAATTTGGCCCCCGTTTCATATGAATAGTCTTAAATCTATTGCTTTTACAACTGAAATTATTTTTCACTAAATGTAATGTTTTGTGTTCCATATTAAAACACTGGAACAATGTCGTTTAAAAAGTTATATATTTGAAATGTCGCTACCATTGTAACATTGCTCCCCTTATAAACAAATAAATGTTCACAATTAAAAGTAGCCCAATTTCAAGCGTGCCAAATCCTTTTTAAAACACAGTGAGTGTTGTCTTCCCTGACAAATATGATTTACAACAAAAGAAAAAGCCTTTTTTCAAAAAGTATTGTTCTTAAATAAATCAATAAATTTCGTGTCTTAATTTACATAGTGTAATAGCTTGCGATATAAGGATATGGCTAAAAAATAGTGTAACGCGTCCCTGTTTGTCTGTGGATGATAAGCACGTGTTCTTAAGCGTGTGACTTGAAAAATTGCACAAAGTTCACTGACCAGTTTGGATAAGAAATTCTGACCTCTGTCAGATAACAAGCAATCGGGTGCTCCGTATCGAAAGAATATTTCTCGGTACAAACCCCAAGCCACTTCTGGGGTGGGAATGTGACAAAGAGAGACAAAGACAGACTGGACAAAATCATCAAGAAAGCAGGTGGGGTGGTCGGGAGTAAGCAAAGACGATTCACAAGAGACAGGTAGTGAAGAAAACGACAGCAATTCTGGCCGACAGAGATCATCCTCTGCACATGGAATTTGCCAGTAGGTTGATAGAGAGAAGTGGTAGATATAGGGCAGTAAAGACGAAAACGACGAGGCACAAACATTCATTTATTCCGACAGCCATACAGATGTACAACGAGCAATTAGATAGGGCAAACACAAAACACACGACTAACTAATATACTGACTAGCTGCATTCCCACCTGGGAGGGACTCACTACCGCACTATAGAATTAACGTGCAGTATGCTCTTTTTAATCTATGTTTTCATGTGTATAAATTCTTAATAATAGTCTTTTATACCCTTTTTATGATTGTAGTTCACTTTTGCTTACTATGTGTTATATACTTTTTGACTCCCATTGCTATAAAAAAAAGTATCATGCATGCCTAAAGATAAGTGTATGTGGTGTTTCTTTTTTGCCTGATTGTTAGCATGACGTCTTTAATGTTGCATATTACATGTATGTTTTTATCATATTACATGTATGTCTTTATCATATTTATAATTGTGCTGAGTGAAAGATTTCCTTGATGACATTGTAATTTCCATTTTATGGATTATTAAAGATTATGACTTATGACTTAGCTTCAGATGTAACCAAGGGAAAGGCTTCAGGCCACTTGGAATAAGCATCAACAATAAGAAGAAGATATTTATACCCTTCAGTAGTGGTCTCTAACGGTCCTAAAATGTCGATGTGTAATCTTTGAAACAATCCTTGTACTGGTAAGGGGCATAAAGATGGTCTTTTTCCTGTATAATCTCGTTTACTCTGTTGACAATCTAAACAGCTTTTCACATAATCTGTAATATCACCGTACATGCTAGGCCAAAAATATTTGAGTCGAATAGACTGATAAGTTCTTTCAACAACTTGGTGAGCTCCTGCCATGAGAGAGTCATGATATGCTAACAATACATCATTCCGCAATGAATGTGGCACCACTAACTGTTTAACTATCCGGTCCTGTCGATGACCAGGCCCTTTTGGATACCACAAGTGATATAGAATACCGTCCTCTAAGACGTGATCTTGTGCATCTAACGCAATGCGCCGAGCCGCGCGTTGATCATCGGGTAGTATGCCTTTAGTCATGTATTCAAGTATGGGGGACGACTGTGCGTCTTGTTGTTGCAAACGTTGGATGATTTTAGGCTCGGTGGTATCAATAATATACACACGTTCTTGTGCCCAACAATCAGTACTGTCAGAAGCTGTGGTAGTGTCTGTATTGACACTAGGCTTAAGTTGCTGTACAGGAAAAAGCTGTGGTAAGTCACCTGCTTCCTGACTTTCCTCTTCGGGTATATCAGGATATGTTCATCGAGAAAGTGAGTCTGCATTACCATGAGCTTTTCCCGGTTTGTATTCAATGTCAAAATCATATGCCTGAAGAAAAATCATCCACCGTCCTAATCGACCAGTGGGATCTTTAGTTTTTTTCAAAAACAGGATGGCAGAATGATCAGTCTTAACCTAAATTTACGATTGGCTAAATACACACGGTATTGTGTAATTCCTTCTACCACCGCTAAACATTCTCGTTCAGAAATAGACCATTTTCGTTCTGATTCTCTCAATGCACGTCCGCCGTAGGTAATCACTCTTTCACGTCCACTATCATCTACCTGTCCCAAAATGTAACTAATGGCGGTGGACGAGGCATCTGTATAAAGAATGAACAGTTTGTTAAAGTCTGGAAAAGATAGCACAGGCGCAGTAGACAGCGTTTCTTTGAGTTTGTCAAAAGAAACCTGGCACTCAGTGCTCCACTGAAATGGAACATTCTTAGCGAGCAACCTATTAAGAGGGTTCACTACTGAAGAAAATCCCTGCACAAACTTTCTGTAGTAATAAGCGAGTCCTAAGAATGAACGTAAATCTCCCTGTGAGCGAGGCATAGGAAAATTTTGCACTAATGCAATTTTATTTGGATCTTCGGAAACACCATGTTTAGAGATAACATGACCAAGGTACACCACTTCCTTGACTGCAAACTGACACTAAGCAGGTTTCATCTTGAGATTAGCTGCTCTCAGATGGTTGAAAACATCACTCAAATTGTCTAAATGTGTTTGAAAGTCTTTTGAAAACACAATGATGTCATCAACATAAACCAGTGCTGTTTTATAGTTCAATCCGGGTAAAGCGGTTTCCATGACACTTTGGAAAATCACAGGAGAGTTCTTTAACCCAAAAGAAACACATTCAAATTCATATAGTCCAGAATGACAAATGAACACTGTTTTTGCCTTTGAATCCTCTGCTACCGGAATTTGCCAAAACCCAGACATAAGGTCCATCACTGAAAATATTGTGGAACCACTTAATAAGTCAATGCAATCCTCAAACTGCGGGAGAGGATAATTAATTGTAGTGGTTATGGCATTCAATTTACGATAATCAACTGCAAATTGATAATCACCATTTTTCTTTTTGACCATGACCACCGGAGAGGAATAAGCACTTGTGCTTGGTCTAATGATTTGATGCTGGAGCATGTCACTTACTTGCTTATCAATCTCATTCTTGATGTGAGGCGATACTCGATATGGACGTTGTTTTACAGGCGGGTTATCCACAGTGTCAATATGCATTTCTTGCAACTGGGTGAGTCCTAATTCTGAGATGTTAATGGCAAACACATCTCTGTTTGATAACAGAAATTCAGCCATTCGCTGTTGCTGTTCTTCTGAAAGATCGGAATTGGAAAGATCAATACCTAACTCTTGCAAATTTGACCGTACTTTAGGTAAATTCTCATGTGCTAAAGTTACAGGAGCTACTAAAGGTATTGTAGATTGTGCAATAACTTCACTCGCTTCCTCGAGATAGCCAATTACTGTACTTGGTACCACTGTCACAGTTGCGTTAGTAGGATTTAACAGTTTTCCTGTAACCCTTCCCTTCTGTATTTTGGTAACTGTTCTCACTGGCATTAACCCCCATGCTTTTGTAAATGACTGACGGGGTTCGAACACAAATGTCTTACCAGATTGCCTCCTGTTGACCTTGAGAGATACTACAATTTCTGACTGTGGAGGAATCTCCGTCAAATTATCTATAATCACCTCATCCCGTGTTTCTTCTTTGAATAGGGAAGTTGCCTACAGAATGACCTGTGCTTTTACTAAATCCACTACCACTTGATGTTGAATCATAAAGTCTAACCCTAATATGAGCGAAATATTAATATTTTCCATTACTGCAAAAGTTTGAACCAATTCTATATCTGCCATTACAAAAGGGATGGTCACTTGACCTTTAATTTTAACCTGCGCATTGGCTAATCCTTGCAAATTAGTGATAAAAGGAGGTTGCATCGAAAAATCCTCTGCTAAACACAACTTGTCATAAAGTTCTAAACTCGTACAAGAGAGAGAGGCTCCTGTATCCACTAACGCATACGTAGGTATGTTCTGTATTTGCACTATCACCCTATTTGACACATCATTATTGATAATACCTATGGTATGTTTTCTCTCCGGCCCATGCCTCGGTTTCCGGACGTCACGACGCTGTGACCGGAGAAATTCCTATTGTGGTTGTTGATATGGTGGTGATCTGCACACAATGTGCAAGTGTCCCACCTTAAGGCAGTTGTTACATCTTGTGTTTTGGTAGGGGCATTGCGACTTTCTATGGTCCGCTGCACCACATCCATAACACTGAAAAACATGCGTTGGGTATGTAGGCCTGTTAGTACCTCCCTGCGCTGTAATGGCCTGTTGCCCTGTTAATGGTAGGGGTCGATTTGCCTGATATGCACTGCCTAATCTGGGCGGTCCAGTCATTCGTGCGCGTACGTCACGATCAATATACCGTAGCTGTTGTCTAGGTACTTGCTTTCTGTACGACTGATAACCAGCTGTTTTAGTGGCTTGTGGGTACGGTTGATAATTATTGTGCATAACCTGAGCCACTGTGGCCGATGATTGGTCCAGCGACGCTATCGTAGCTTTGCACAGGTTCACCATTTCAGGATTAATTTTACTGATTTGAGAAGTTAATTCTTGTATGTTTTTGTTATTGGTATTATCTGTCTTGAAAGCCTCTGCTACTTTTGCATAACGGAGCACATCTTCCAAAGTATTAGGCTCTCTCTGCAACACAAATGACTTCAAGGAAGGCCGAAGTCCTCTGACTATCACTTCCATTATATCTTTGTCTGTCTTTCCCAATTCACGCCCTAACTTCATCATGAACTGTCCATACACCACCACAGACTCTTCCGATTTTTTAGCGCGAGTATTGAACTCATCCAAACGCACCCAACAAATTGTTTCATGAGGAAAATATCGCTCAACAAAAGCGTCTTTAAAGGGCCGCGAACGTAGCGGTATGTTCTGAGGCAAGACTATCGTACCAAACTGCAGCACTGTCTCTCAGAAAAAGAGGGAAGGCCTTTGCCACTTGATGTCTATCCCACTGTTTTAACTCCACACAAAGTTCAAATCTCTTAAGCCACAACATAGCGTCCTCGCTCTCACTACCTGTGAATGCTTCTGGGCACAAACTATTTGGCAGCACTATAGGCGCTTCTAAGTGTGAATAAGGATATCGCCGCCGATGAGAGTCTTGTGTGTGATACCCAGCCAAATTAAAACTATCTTCACCCTCCATGCTCTGGGTTGGCGTGTCTAACTCTCTTTGATTTTGTAAATAAGAGTTTTCCTGCTCTTGCAACCCGGATGCCTGACCAGAGACACTATTCTAAATGGTATCTCTAAATTCTGTTGATCTAGCCTTCCGTCCAACACGCTATGTCGCAGATCATCTTCTTCCTGCAGTTGAGACAGTCTGTTCTCTATGTCTCTTATCTGTGCAGTGGTTTCTAGAACACTCTGATTTATATTTTCTAAGGACTCAGACGCACGAGGGACCAACCTTGATCGTAGTTGATAGGTTCCTGCTAAATCTAAGGACTCTATAGAACTATTATCAGCATTACTAGGCTGAGGAAAAGTGATAGGCACCTGAAGATTAGCTTTTCGAACCTTGGACATTGTTAACTGTATTTAACATTGTTAATACTATAAACAACTTTTCCTCTGCCTACTATCCTTCCCCTAAACCCATCTACTATTCAAACTAAAACTAAAATCTTGTTGTTGTTGTTGTTGTTATTGTTGTTTTAACAACAATTTTTCCTAACTTCCCTAACACACAGTCTGTGAAGTTCTTCTACATACCCGATGGTGATTCACACCCGGGCAGAAAGTGGGGCGATGATCTCATAAAAATTCTCATGTTCCCTCAAATTATCATAGATCGCACCAGCTAACTGATCGACCTCCACCCCCGTATCTTCAGTTGGATCAAACAATCGGTCTAAGAGAATGCTCCTAATAGCATTAACATATGTCTCTTCCTCTATTAAGATATATGCCTCCCACAACTCTTCCGAACTGCACCCTTCGAAACCAAATTCTATAATCTGGACTACTTGGAGCTCCCATATGTGATGGTGGGCTATCCCAATTTTCGTCCATTATGTGTACTATAAAAAATTTCTTTCTTAAATGAATTAATTAATTAAAATTTACCCTTAAAATTTACCCTTAAAATTTACCCTTAAAATTTACCCCGCCAATTGGTCCACCAATGTAACGCGTCCCTGTTTGCGTTAACTTGTGAGAGTTAACCTAACTAACCTACTTTTCTATTTGTACCGGGACCGGGCCTTAACTCACACAATCACCGCATGTAAGACACACAAAACAGAGCAAGTCTCACTGCCGCCTAAAGATATTGTCTTGCGCTCAAAGAAATAACACTGAACTACAGCTTGTTTCCCTTTTATGTACCTTTTTAATAATCTAACTTAATACATGACAATCAAGAAATATCAAACTCGCATGCACATATATTATAACTAACAATACAAAGAAAGTAAAACAAGTTTGTTGGTCCTTACCTCATCTTCAATGTCCTGTCACCACACTTTCCTCTTCTTGAAAATATCTACTTTTACTCTAAGACCTCAATCATAACTAACAGAAAACCAGGGCCAGAGTGTCGACCTCTCGTTCCCTCGTGCTCGTGCTCCTGCCCGTGCTCGTGCTCGTGCTCGTACTCGTACTTTGCAACTATTGTCTGAGTCTTTTATACACCTAACACTAATATTTCGCAGATCACTGTCCTATCCACAAAAGGCAATCTGCTGATTCCACACCCTAAAGGGGCCGGCTAGCAACCGAAAGGTCGCTGGTTCGAGTCCCGGATTTGTCAACGTGCGATCACACCATTCTCCCCTTTACCAACAACTGGCCCGCTGGTGCCATCATAAATCGGTCCAGCAGTCACCCACATGCGAAAGTGTCGTGCGACTATAATCTACAAACAACATCCACACCATCGATCAGGCCGTCCGGGTTCGTAATCAATCCCCGAGTCACAGAGTGCCAGCTTGCTCCTTAAAAGACCCACTGTTACCTACACATGCCATGTATCATTCATCTGCATTAATCTCTTCCCAGCAGGAGCTCCGGGCCGAGCAAATCGGACAATGCCCCCTCACCTCCCCAAACTTTACAGCACCTGCCACCAATTAATTATTTCTCCACTTGCAGTCAGCACAGTGGAACCCTTATTGAACACAGCACTTTTTTCTATGACTCACATCCAAAGGTTACAATAGCATCACCGTGATCACGCATAACACACCAAGGCGCCAATTTAGTGTGGCAGCGTTATAAAACGTTTTGAAAATGTGTTGGAACAAACCAGACGCCTGATTGGGGCGCTTTGTAACATTACCAAACGTTATGTAAGAGAGAAAGCGGTTTGAAACAAACGCTTCGTTGGAATGTAAGCAAGGAAACTTAAGGGAGTAACGCGAGCCAGCCAGCCTTGAAACAAACTCGCTTAATATAATGACTGGCCAACATAAAAACTCACCATTAATTGAATTTTGAACGATCGTTTGTTTGTTTTGTTTTCCTCCCAATCGTATGTCTTCTGGTCTTATACTGTATTTTTTGTTTAATATAATGACTGGCCAACATAACTGGTCACACATTAATTGAGTTTTGAACGAACGTTTGTTTGTTTTGTTTTCCTCCCATTCGTATGTTTTATATTGTATTTTTTGTTTGCCTTTGGAATCATGGATTTGAGTTAAGCTTGACGGCATGTGGATGTGTTGTGTGTTGCCCTGTTGGTGTGACTGGTTGCTGGCGCCTGTGGTGGACTGTGTGCTGGGATGGATAGAGAGAACAAAGCGCGTGGCCGTTTAAGTTGGCGCCCTTGTGTGTCCAGTGTTTGAGAGGCCGTTCGTGTGTTATAGATGGCATTTTAAAGTTTTATTGTATACTTGATGTTTCCGCATAGAACTATATTATATTATATATGTGTGTGATGGTTTGATATAAGATCTTAATTTCTATTGTTGTATTTTTATTTTATTTATCCTATTTATGTTGTTGCATGCAAGGACGCCGTGCCAAAGGCACATTTCTGGTTGTCATGAAGTTAGTTGATAAATATTTTCATATGTGTATACATCACGTGTTTATAGGGCTAGTACAAGCGGCAGCTGTTGACATAGGAACGTGACGTATGTATTCGCTTTGCGTGGGTACTGTGTTTCCTAAGTCATTACTATTTTGGTGATGAGAAGATTCCTACAATCTTTTCAGAAGATTCCTACAAACTTTATATTAGTTTGTAAACAGTTTTTAATGTTCCAATGTCACGTATACACGCATTCATCAAAAGGCCTTTCTTATACAACTACTCAAGTTGAGACAGAGAGATAAACTTGAAACACTGAAGACGTAAAATACACAACAGTTGGAACACAACACAATATACGTTTTGCTAATTTAATGTTTCTCTTCTTTCTCACTCAAGGTAGTAGAATAATAATTAAAACGGAATTCAAGAAAACTATATTCAAGAAAAATATAAGTCCTAGAGTAATAAAATAATAAGTAGCTGAACTATAATATAATTTTATCTCTCTCTGAAGCAATCCCGTTCCCGGTCTGAGAGACAATTACATTTAGCACATTATAAAATTTTTTATACATTTACAAAATTAGTTTCAATATTATATTTCCAGCAAGTAAATCATAAAATATAAATATTCAAATTACCATGTCTGTTATATGAACAGAATCCAGAATCACTACAGTGAAAAACAGAAGTAGGCTACTGTCGCGTGGTGCTAGTTTTAACCAGCACTACGTATACTCGCATTGAATCAGTCAGCCTACGTAAATTAACGTTGTTGTGCAGAAGACGACAAAAGTCAATGGTGGACTAAGCGTGTGTATGCTGACGCTGGCTCAGTTAGGCAATGACTTCATTCAGCTGATGTATACACCCCCTGGCCAGAGGGCGCTCAGGTATACTTGTTCTAGCCGGTTTAGGCAGACCAGAGACTAGGTAAATTCATTCGTTGTGTAAACTGCATCGAGGAAGGAACTAGGCTCTAATAGATCTCTCTACTGGAAGACTAAAAGCAGGAACTGGTGAAATTCTATTCAACCTAGTTAGCCACAGCTTGACATTGTCAAAAAGGTAAATGATCTATCTTTTGTCTCCCCGCGATTTATTGATATTATTGTTGAATTATTTTTGTGAAGTTTGCCATGTTAGAATTGTGAATGTTAGTCAAACTTTGCGTGACCACGTGGCGGACACACGACCGGCTTCACCACCATGAAGTATCCCCTACTGTTGTTTTTCCTATGTGTATTCTTGCAGACCAGTGGCTGTACCTGAAAATATGTAGATGGTTGATTATTTGTCCATGTGTTTAGTTTAGCCATGCTGTGTAGATGTATAAGAATTAGAGTGGAGATTCGAGTGGACCACTGACGTAGAAAAATGATCGTCCATTGTTTGTATTAGTAGAGCGGTCACTGATGGCCGCCAGTGAGACGCTCTGCACACACCTAGTATACACGGTGTTGCAGAAATTCGTCTCATATTTTACAGACGAGCAGGCACCGTTGGCCCGAAGCTGAAGAAAGACCATTGCGCGTCACCTCTGACATTCGGCCTGCAGTGGATTCCAGCACTGCGCTACGATAACACACCAGTCGGCCAGCCAGGAGAACAGTCCACCACAACACAGCTCTTCAAATGAACAAAGTTAAATGCTAACGAAATCGTGCACCAAAACTGTTCTAGACGGAATGTGTGATAGTCCCCTCTTCCAGAAACCGGAATAGGAGGACAGGCAGATCGAGTTGCCCTATGATGAGACAATAGCTGCAGATATACCTATACCGATCTATTCGAAGTAAGTTTGGACATTTAAGTTAGTATAAGTGATTAGAAGATTCTGTATAGAGTAGAGGAAATAAATGTGTGATATTTACTGTTAACAAGTGACTGGACTACCTATGTTTCATAGCCGTGTGAGAGCTAGTGTGTCAGTGAATCTCTTACTATTTTCTCTCTATGTCTGTAACCCCAGCCTAAACACAGACCGAGCTAAACTTATAAAAGTATTAAGATTAGTCACCGGGAGATTAACTAGCGATCTCCATCGACGAACGACGAGTGGTAATAGCATTCCATTGTGTGGGGGTGGTGTTTGCTTCATAGTGAACGACAGGTGGTGCTCTGACGTGTCTGTGGTCTCTCAATCTTGCTCCCCAGTACTGGAGCAACTGACGATCAACTGCAGGCCCTACTACTCGCCACGGGAGTTTTCATCATTAGTGCTCGTTGCCGAACGAAAAACGTTGCCGTGTACATTCCATCAGGGGTCAACACTACTGCCGCTGTCGCTGAGCTTACCGAGCAAGTACAGGCGGCTGAAAATAAATTTCCTAATAGTACTGTTGTTGTTCTTGGTGATTTTAATCATGCAAATTTATGTAAGACTTTGCCCAGATTTTACCAGCAAGTTGATTGTCCCACACGTGGTAACAATATCCTCGACCAGTGCTATTCTACCATCAGGCAGGCTTACCGTGCCACGCCTCGTGCCCCTCTTGGTGAATCAGACCATGCTATGATTCTTTTGACACCCACGTACATGCAGAGACTGAAGGCCGTCAGGCCAGTGACTAAAACCGTCAAAACGTGGTCAAATGATGCAATCGAGACCTTGCAAGGATGCATGGATTGTACGGACTGGAACGTTTTTAAAGATGCATGTTTTAATCTTGACGAATACACTGATACTGTAACATCATACATTAGCTTCTGTGAGGATGTGTGTGTTCCAACCAAGACTGTACGAACGTACGGTAATGATAAACCTTGGTTCAGCAGGGCAGTTAAGACTAAGCTAGAGGCAAAAAATGAGGCGTACAGAGCTGGGGATAATACCAAGTATATGCAAGCTAAGTCAGAGGTGCGCCGAGAGATTCGCAGAGCGAAGGCGCAGTATAGGCAGAAAATTGAGGATCAGTTTGCCTCGAGCAATACACGCGATGTTTGGCAAGGCTTACAGCGCGTCACTCAGTATAAGCAGAAAAGTGCTGTTTCAGGTGATGTTGAGCCTGATCTACCTGACCAGTTGAACAGGTTCTACTGTAGGTTTGACGAGAAGAATCCAAAGCCAGGCTACCGTCCCCCTTTGCCTGATGACCCTTCGCTTCTAACCCCGCCTTTCACCATCCAGGAAACTGAGGTGAGGCGATTGTTCAGGAAGCAAAACACGAGGAAGGCGTCAGGACCGGATAAGGTGTCCACTTCTACCCTTCGGACATGCGCTGATCAGCTGGCCCCAGTGTTTACTGATATTTTTAACACGTCTCTGCAGCAGCATGCTGTCCCTCAGTGCTTTAAATCATCCGTCATTGTCCCCGTCCCCAAGAAGTCAAAGGTCACCCAGCTCAATGACTACCGGCCTGTAGCGCTCACTTCTGTGGTCATGAAGGTCTTTGAGCGACTCGTCCTCACCTACTTAAAGGCATGCACGGGTCACTTTCGGGACCCACTCCAGTTCGCCTACCAAGCAAACAGGTCAGTTGAGGACGCTGTCGCTCTGGGCCTCCACCACATCCTCCAACATCTGGAGAACTCGCGTACATACGCTAGAGTACTGTTTATTGATTTTAGTTCTGCTTTTAATACAATCATCCCTCATAAACTGTTTGATAAACTGGCGCTGTTGAACGTCCATCCCTCCATTTGTCATTGGGTCCTTGATTTTCTGTTGGACCGACCACAGGTCGTGAGAGTCAACAAAGCCACATCATGCTCTCGAGTCCTAAATACTGGGGCTCCGCAAGGTTGTGTTTTGTCTCCGCTTTTATTTACCCTTTTCACAAACGATTGTGGGTCGTCAGATCTGTCGGTGCTAGTGGTCAAGTTCTCTGATGACACTACAATCGAGGGTCTCATTTTGGGTGAAGATGAAAGTGCATATCGCGAGGAGGTCGGGCGGCTGGTTGGCTGGTGCTCCGATAACAATCTTGAGCTCAATGTATCTAAAACAAAAGAAATGGTCATCGACTTCCGCAGGAATAAAAGCACAATCTCACCTCTTATGATTAACAGTGAATGCGTAGAACAGGTTGATTCATTTAAATTTCTTGGAACGGTCATTTCCAGCAACCTGTCTTGGGACAATAACAGCATGTCCATTATCAAGAAGTGTCAGCAGCGCCTCCACTTCTTGAGACAGCTCAAGAGGCTCGGACTTAACCAGACAATACTCGCGCATTTCTATCGCGCCGTGATTGAGAGTATCCTGTGCTTCAGTATCACAGTCTGGTTTGAAGGCGCCACTTCGGGCGAGAAGTTTCAACTCGAAAGAATTGTGAAACGCGCGGCAAAAATCATAGGTTGCGATTTATTATCCCTCGCGTCCTTATACAGCACGCGTTTGGCAAGAAGGGCCAGCAACATTACTGGCGACCCATCCCATCCAGCCAACCATCTGTTCGAGCTCCTCCCGTCAGGCAAACGCTTCAGAGCACTAAAAGTTAGAACAAGCCGGTTTAGACGCAGCTTCTTCCCCGAGGCTGCCCTCTCAGTACCAGTGTCCTCAGTTATCCACATAGCATGAGCTAGGTGTAATACTTAAACGCCAACTTATTAGTTGCGATAATGTGTTAGAGGTGCAATTCTGATTCTTTAATGTATTTTATTTTATTACGTTTTAATTTAGATACCCATGTGGGTATGCGTGAGTATGCGTGTGCGTGTGGGGGTTGCGAGTGGGCGTGTGCCTGTGCTTTACTCCTTAAAATAACTTCTCTATTAGAGTATTTTAATGTTTTAATGTCCAGTGGAAGGTTGTTTGTTGTTGTAGAAGGACTGAATGTTTTACCGCATCACCAAAACAAAATCCTATGTATTTTGAATTCATTGGGTAATAAAGTGTCTTGACTTGACTTGACTTGACTTGACTTGCAGAGCCCAGCAACAATAGACCCACCGTCACACCTACACAGTAATAGACCTAATATTTCCAATTGACACCAAATAGCATTCACTCTTTTTTCACAATCTATCATTCATTCCACTAATACTCTATCTTAACCCTATTTCATCCATCCAATCACAGACACTCTCAGATGCATACGAGAACAGCCTTCTGTTCTCCAAACAGTCTTTAGTTTATATAGCCGAGTCTCATCACCAAAATATTAATGAACTAGGAAACATAGTACCCACGCAAAGCGAATGCATACGCCACGTGCCTATGTCAACAGCCGCCGCTTGTACTAGCCCTATAAACGCGTGATGTATACACAAATGAAAATATTTATCCACTCACTTCGCGACAATCGGACAATATAGTTGTGTTGTATTGTAATACTGACCTCAAAAAATTCCATAACCCATGGCAGACTTGTTCGTCCGAATTGTCCAAGCAGTCAGTGAGGCCGTCACATAAGTAATTGTAAGAAACGCACTGGCCACTGGTACATCTGAACTGATTGCAATGTCGATGCTTGCAGAAATATTCATCAGAGAGGTCTACACAGTCGGCTCTGAAATCACACACCTTGGTGTAGTGCGCCGCCTGAACTCCATTGTCACAGATAAACAGGCGTACAGAAACTTGCCTAGGTTGCACAGCCTGCACAGATCCTTGGTCGTGGCTGCTGGTTTTGGCTGTATCGTTTCCAAGCGTGTAGCGACGGGCGGATTGTTTAAATTCCAATCTGTCACCCACGACAATAATGAAAACTGTTCCATTTTTACTGTTTGTATCACACGTGAAAAATAAATGTGTCAAATGTTGTGGTGGGCAGACAGTTAGGGCCAGAGTCACTTCAGAAGGATTTTCTTTCTTTGGTGAGACATATACGATGGTCACGTTGGAAGCTACCGTATGTGTTGGATAGTCTGCTGTGAGCAGCTTGTTTAGAGAAATAGTTGCACCTCGTGTAGGCGAGGTTAGGAGAGTTTGGCAGATTGCACCACAGGTGTCTGATTTACAAGGACTTGTAACATCGTAACTTGCGCTGTTTGGAGATTGAAATACCTGGCATGTTTCTTCTGCTGCAGCTTGATTCCATAGTATCTCGCCTCTTTTCATGCTCCAGCCGAAGAACGTGTAGACCACAGATTTGTCTTTTGCTGTCCACATCTGCCGGTACACGTTTGGCGTTGATTGATCACCATAGACTAACCCAGTGTGGTATTTCTCACAACGGTTTCCTATCTTTCCAAACCGTAGCAGTTTGTTCATGTCATCCAATTGTTTCTGCGTTTGAATGACTCCTAGAGTCCCTCCCTGTTCCTGACACTGTAGAGAATATTGATCCAGCAGGCTGGTCTGTGATGAGCTTTCACTGTTTTCACTCTTATCTTTGAACACTACAAAGTAGCACTTGGACCCCGAGGCCAACTTGCCTTGACAAGCTTCACTGCTGTAGGGACATCGTCCTGCCTCATCTCGGCCATCTTCACACTCTATCTGCATGTTGCAGTCAAGGTGTTGCTGAAATGAGGAGTAGTGATCCACTGAACAGTTGAATAGACCATTGCCATTTTGCTTTGGCAGTACGGAGTTTTCATGGAAGGAAAATAGCATTTTAAAACCAATATTGACTGGGTTCAAATCACATACCTTTAGCCTCAAGTATAGCGAGTCGACCTGAAGAACGTTTACCAATGGCTGTTGCTGACCGCAGAGGCTCATCTTTCTGGTCACGTTCAGTTTAGTGTAAGTCAGATCTAGGCGGGAACAGGAGCAAGGACCGTCAAGTATAAACCGGAGCATCAGGTCCTCAAAGCTTACCATCACTGCCTCATACTCCTGTGGTACTGTCACAGTATGTGTGGCGTCTATTTCGGGTGGACTGAAACACAGCCCATCGTAGCCTGGCGAGGTAATGTACCCGGAGGTCTCTGATATCATCACGACGGGTAGTTCATTTTTCAGGAATCTGTCAAAAGTGTGAAACCTGATGGTGACATCAGCCGTTACCCTCATGGAGAAGTATAAGTGATTGTTGGAGGAAAATATGGCTTGGTAATGAGGGCTGTGTTTGCACTGCATTTCCGCCACTTTATCGGCATCGTGCATCGTGTTGTATACGTCAACGATGCTTATATAAGTTATTCCTTCATCTATCTTAATGGTTTCCCAGCATGTCAGGTCTCCGTTCAGCCACAGCCTAGCCTGTAAGTACAGCTGATAAGAAACACTGAGGTGAAGAACGCAGTCTGAAATATCTGTGACTGTGCCTATCCACCGTATTGTACCCATTGTTGCATCTGTGCTGATGTTGACTGCACAGCCAGTGGATGTTAAATTTAACGTATCCGTGCTGTCTGCCAGCATCTCTGGTTGCTGTAATCCGTTGACTTCTATGTATCAAAACATTTTAAATTTCAAATTTTAATTAAAAATAAATGCAAATTACATTCTTTTTGGCATGGAAGGCGTGAAACATCTTTTTTGACTCCCATGCATAGCAAGGTAAGTCTATGTAGTCATCCTATTTAAATCAAGATTTTTTGCAAATCTGTGCGAGGTGAGTCCTAAATAGGCCAAAATTGACATTTAAAGTTTGTGTGGTGTGTGTGTGTGTGTGGGTGTGTGTGTGTGTGTGTGTGTCCGTCCGTTCGTCTGTCCTCCGTCCGCCGTGGACGTGCAAAACTTGCAAGTGGTTTAATATTTATGAAACTAGTTCAACTATCACAGCCAAACTTGGTAAGATGGTGTATATCCATGAGTCCTCATAAATGATCAGTGAATTAATCACTTCAATTCAAGGTGAAGGTCACAAGGTTAATAAATGTTAGTTTATAAAAATGACAATTTTTCCCCACCATTATTCTTTGAAGCATGATAGATATTAATGAGATACACATATTATGCAAACTTGGGCAACCTCACGCCAAGGTCAAGGTCACTGGAGCTGTTCAAAGTCGGTAAGTATAGGTATTTTGATGTGACCTTGACCTAAAATATGAGAAATATAAAGTTCAAAATTGTATTTAAAGATGATAACTTTCATATGTTCAGTTTTTGCGTTGATCTTGAAGGTCAATGCCATTATAGGTCTTATAAAATCATTAAAAAAATATAGGTCATCGTGCAGTAGAATGGCTCTACTAAAACCGTAGTATGCAACATGGGTTATTTGATCATACATGAGCATGAGAGGTCATGTAAAAATCAAGGTCATCCCAAGATCTTTTTTTTTGGCTTAACACAACTTTTGCTGTAGTTTATTTGATCGTACAAGAGTGGAGACGGAGGTCAGTGTCATCTCAAGGTCAAGAGCCTAGAAAGATCCATGTCTGTATTACTTAGCATTTTAATGCAGCCGTTTAATTTTTTTTCTGGTCACTCATTTTCATGTTAAATATTGAAAGTTCCATTAGGAGCATGTGAGTCATATGTGCTTTGCCCTTGTAGATCAAAAACTGCTGTTCAGAATCAATTAGAATTTTGTTACTTTTCGTTTAGCGATATGTACTACAGTCCTTTCCACTCACAAAATCTTGACATTCATTAGTTGAAAGCTATCCTTTTCTCTTGCGGTGCAGTGCTCTAGTCTGCAAAAGAGCCAACAGCCTTGCTTCAGTTTTTCTTCTTTTGTTCTCTTGTCTTCGTCTGACAACTAAAGCCACGGGAAACAATGCCGCACGCAGTGGGAAAATCAGAAGTGCATGTACCACATTGAGTTGTGATTCGCCTGGACTAACATGGAACTTGACGACAAGGCTGTAGAAACTGACGGTGAGCCAAGACAAAGCAGTGAGGAAGGCAGTACTGGAGAACTGGGCAGCAAGTACAGCGTCCCCATTTTCTCTTGACAGACCACTGACGCGTCTTCGCTTCATGCAGATGAAGATGAGAACCTGTAAAATGATGACTAGCAAGCTAACGATCAAAGTCTGCAAAACCACAACACCGAAGTGAAAATAATCTTCAGGAAAAGGGTTATCTGGAACTGGCATAGGGACACACAGTGATGACTGCTTGTAGAACTGCCAGGTTGCTTTTGTCTGCAGAACAGGCGCGACAGCGACTGCAATTCCTACAATCCAAGCAAGAAGACAGACTCCTGCTGCAGAAATCGCATGAAGCTGGACCTTGTTGGCTGGGAAGTGAAGGACGATGAATCTGTCCAGAGAAATTACCAACACGTTCAGCAAAGACACTTGATGGGAAAGCAGGTGTATGAAGCCAGCCATCCTACAAGCCAAGCTCTCAGTCCACTGGACTTCATAAAGCACATACTGTCCACGATAGAGTTCATCTGCTACAGCCACAATGCCTGTGGACACTCCCGTGAATAGGTTGGCCACGTTTGTATTGGATATCAACAGTCCGTAGCTGCTGAGAAAAGGATCTTTAAATAGAACGTATCGGAGGATCATGCAGGCCATGTTGCCGACCACTGCCACAATGGTAACGATGAGCAGGATCACTTGATACGATCTGGAATTGAGCATGTTCTCGCACGTGGAAAATGAATCGTCCTGTGCAAAACACCCAGGCTTCACTGACTGAAGAGGGAGAATTCTCTCGCAACATAGCCTATGGTTAGGGGAATGTACGATAGTAAGATGTGTCAGCCCACAAAACATGTCCAGGTGAAAATGTTTCAGTGGGCATCCACGCAAGTCAAGCTCTTCTATTGCTGGAATGAACTTAAAACCACTCTTTCCAATGCTGTGTAGTTTCGCATCGCGCATGTTGAGTTCTTTAAGTTTAGACAGAGAAGCAAAGTCCTGACTCTCAAAGGTCTCAATCAATGTATTGGACAGGTCTAATATTTGCAAGACGCTGGAGTTTGGACTATGTTCCGCTATAATCAGAGACGATATTGGGTTGTCAGCCAGCCTAAGAACTTTGATATTTGGCAGCACTTGCAGAATGTTCATGTTCAACGTTGAAAGTGTGTTGCTGCTGAGATCAAGGTTCTGCAGGTTTGGCAGGCTAAAGTTTGCAGGTATAAAGGAAACATTACAGCGATAAAGACTGAGGTAGATCATATATTCGAGGTCACTGAAGTTAGATAATGACACAAGCACTGATTTCATTTCCAGGTATCGAAGATCTGGATAATCAGCAGAAGGAAACGAACTTTCGCAAATAAAGGCTAAACCCTGACACACGCAAGTCTCTGGGCAGGACTTTGCTTGACACAGCCACTCGTCATCACGCTGTGGACACTGAGGCCAGCCGTCACACAGATGATCCACATGCACGCACACGCTGGAGCCTAAACAACGGTAAAGACCAGGACAACGAACATCGTCACACTGGTTCTCATCCTCCATACCGACACAGTCGTAGTAACCGTTGCAGCGTGTGTAAATAGGTAGACAGTAGCGAGGTTCACTTGGACAACGATAGTGAGTCTCCGGACAAGGCTGGCTTTCACTGAATTCAGTGGCTACGAAACTTCCTTTACCGTCCAGATTGATCAATCCAGGTGAATGTTTTAGAAGGTTCACATTTTTATGTTTCTTACAATCTTGCTCATCAGAGTCATCAATACAGTGAGAGATACCATCACATTCGTTGGACGTGGGTATGCACTGACCATTCCTGCAGCGAAAGCCCCAACAAAATGGATGAATACAAAAGGTCTCGTCAGATCGATCCAGGCAGTCGGGTCTGAAATCGCACACAAGTGTGTAATGAACGGTGTCTGCGACCTCGTTGTTGCACACAAACATTCTGACAGATCTTATTGTCTTGGAATTCGTTCCATTATCGATGCTATTGATGCAAAGGTTTTCAGGCAGAAGCTGACTGTAGGATGTATTTCCGTGAACAGTTTTACCATGGACGAGTGTGTACTGTTCGTTCCATTGTTGGAGGCGTGCATGACACAGTGCCGATGAGTGCACAGGACACTCGTCAACATGGCTCTTCTCTGCGCAGTAGCTGCGTGGGTCACATGACAGGAAGCTGTGAGTCACGTGGACACACTGGCATGCAGTTAATGTATAATTACGTGCGCTAGTACACAGTCGTGACACTGCCGATAATGTTGTGTCGGACTCCAGTCCGTTAGCCCATATAACCTGTCGAGACGTTTTCCATTGGTCAGCTATTTGGATGCCTTTGGATTTGGAATCAGTAAAACGCGGCGTTCTCTCACAAAGGGATGGAAGTGCAAAATCGCATAGGTCTAGTTTACTCTCAAGATACAGTTCCTTCTTATTAGGAAATATTGTCCCTGAAACACAAGAGAGAACGTTTGCCTCGAAACCTCCCAGGGTAGATTCACTGATTTGATTGAGGAAGTACATCGGCGTTCTGTCCACCCATTTCAAAATGTGTCTGTACATGAAAGGATGGTTTGGCCCCTTCAAATTTAAGTTGAAGAAGAATTGCGTTGGCACTTTATTGTATTGCCAAAGTTTGAGCACGTCTGCCCACTGCTGGGGAGTGGGGAAAGAAGCGAGTTGTCCGTTGTGTTGTTCGCACAACGCTGCCGCTCTGGTCCACCCACGCGAGTGGCTATTGCCATACAATGCACTAGTATCTAAGAGAAAGAAACACTTATTGTCAGAAGCCACCTGGCCCTGACACTGGTCATTGCTGAAGGGACACTTGCCTGTCTCATCCTCTCCGTCCTGACACTCTCGTTCCAAGTTACAGTGCAGGTGTTGTTGAAAGCTTGAATAGTTCTCATCAGAGCAGTTGAAAAACCCTGTGGGCAACTTTTGAGGAAGCGTGTTGTCGACCTTGTGGAAAGAGAACAGCAGTTTGAAGCCAGTGCCTTTTAGATTGCTCGTTGAGGTCGTGTTGATAATGGCAGAATGCACTGAACGGTACACCTCGGCTGAAATCCTGCTGTCGCCACACTCATGCATCGCATGTTTTACGCGGTCCTCTGTGTCCGCGAGGTAGATGTCTAGGCAATGAAGGGGTTCTTTGGACAGGTAAAATCGTGCAAAACTGATCATTAAGCCGTGTTTTGGTGGCACCTCGATAAAGCCCTGACAGATGATATCATCGGGATAAAGAAGGTCCAAGTCAAAACCCAGTGAAGTAATGAACCCGAACACTCCTGAGATATACTGTGTGGACAAATGTCCTCTCTGACTGTGTGGAAGCACTTTGAACTCGACGCTCAGTGTGACGTTTATCCCCTGCTCTACACCCGAAAGTTTGAAGTAAGCATGGTTGTCCCTGGTCATTATCAGGCGTAGGTCGTCGTTGTTATTGCACGTTATACCATTCCCCCTCTCTTTGTCCTGCATGCAAACAGTGAGTTCGCGCTATTTTACAGTATTAGATACAGCATTTTACATAATGTATTTAAACTGTGTTACGCTTTGAGCATGTCTACTGACGCGGAGATGGCGCTAAATAAGATCAGACCGCATCATCATCATCATCATCATCATCATCATCATCATCATCATCATCATCATCATCATCATCATCATCATCATCATCATCATCATAAGTGTTCTGATTCGGCTCCAAGCAGTCTGCCGGACCCCTTACACATAATCTATAAGTATTGCATATTTTAGTAACTTTACGCCATTTGATGCTGCGATTTGAACAGTCAGTAACTTCAAGCCATTAGATGTTGCAGTTTGACCAATCAATAACTTTATGCCATTAGATGTTGCAGTTTGGCCAATCAATAACTTCACGCCATTAGATGTTGCAGTTTGACCAATCAATAACTTCACGCCATTAGATGTTGCAATTTGGCCAGACAATAACTTCACTCCATTAGATATTTCAGTTTGAACAGTAAATAATTGTAGTCTGTAACTGTACTCCATTAGATGTTGCAGTTTGTACAGGCAATAATTTCACGCCATTAAATATTGCAGTTTGTACAGTCAGTAACATCATGTCAATAGATATTGCAATTTGTGCAGCGAATTCAATTCAATATAATTCAATAATGTATTTTAATTGTCCGTTCTCGGACAATTGAACATACCTTTACCAAAAAAATTGAATTCAATACTCACACTGCAAAATCTTCTATCCTATCCCGTAACTAGAGTAGTTGGGACCCCACAGATGATCGTTTAACCTGGGTATTCCATCTTGCTCTGTCCTCAGCAGTCCTCGTGGCTTCACTCAGTGCCAAATCAGTCCATTCTCCAATGTTGTCTTCCCACCTCTTTTTCTGTTTCCCTCTTCTTCTGCCTGCACCGAGCCTTGCAGGATGGTCTTTTCAAGGCCTGATGCTCTGGTGGCGTGACCATATCTCATCGGAATGCCCTTTTTTTCACCACTGTGCGCAAGTCATCGTGTTGTCCAATGGCTTGTGTGATGGTCTGTCGGACTTCGTCTTTGGTGATGTGTTGGGTATAGGAAATGCCCAGGAAATGCCCAGAAGTCTTCTGTAGCACCTCATTTCCATGCTTTGTAATCTTCGTTGTATGTCTGCTGTGAGGGTCCATATTTCGCAAGAGTATAGGAAGATGATAAGCGAACGCAGCAGCCTTACCTTGGAGTGTAGACTGATGGTCCTGTCTTTCCTGTCTTTTAGCTTTCCTTAACAGGACTTCCTGTCGGGACCCATTGTCTGATACAATGGCCTCTAAATATTTGAAGCTGTAAACCGTGTTGAGGGTTTGGTCTTGGACTTTGATGTCCGTGCTGATGCCATTGGTGTTATTGGTCATCATTTTTGTCTTATCTGCGCTTATTTCCATTCCAAATGTTCTGGAGGTGGTGTCAAGTCTTGTACCAGCTGTTTAAGTTCTTTTTTTTTCTCTAGCCAATCTATCAATTTCATCCCCAAAACGGAGGTTGGAGATTGCTTTACCCCCTATGCTGACTCTGCCTTCATGATCTGCAAAGATGATGTTGGAGAGAGTATGCATCCTTGACGCACGCCGATGGTTGTTCTGAACCAGTTCCCGATGGCGATGTTGCGGAGGACTGCACTGGTAGCCTTGTCACACAGGTTTTTGATGACTTCAATCATGTTGGAGCTGATGTTGTACACTCTCATGGTTGCTCACAGAGCTGCATGCGAGACTCGGTCAAATGCTTCTTGGAGTGTGCAAACATATGATATAGATGTTGTTGGTGCTGTAGGTATTTCCCGCAGATAATTCTGAAGTTGAAAAACTGCTCAGTGGTTCTTTGCTCTTTCCTGAATCCTGCTTGTTCTTCAGCTATGATTAGTTCAGCTTGGGGTTTCAACCTGTTGTGTATTATTTTCATTAGGACTTTGCTGGGATGGCTGATGAGGTGGTGAATAGTTTTGACACTCCTAATGGTTACAATTTTTAGAAGAGTGATGACAAGCGACTGAGCCACTCCCCAGTCTGCTAGATATTGTTGCAGGTAATGGTGAGGGCGTCAATTATCGCTTCTCCTCCTGCTTGAAGCAATTCTGCGAGTATTTTGTCCTCTCCCGCTGACTTCCCATTCTTCGGCGATTGCACTGCTGCCTACACTTCTTCTCGGAGAATTGGGAGGATTTCTTCATCTATTCTGTTCTGGGGACATGCCTGAACTGATGGGTCTCGAATTGGTGTGTGATTGTAAAGGTCAGAGCAGTACTCTGTCAATTTATCTAAGACTTCTTGTTCTTCTGTTAGGCACAAAGCCAGACTTGCTTTGGATCGTGAAGATCTTGGGCTGCTTAACACATGTCACCAGCTTCACAGTCTTGTAGGCCTTCTTGCTGTTGAGACTGTCCTAACTTCCTGGGATTAATCTTCTATTCAGTTCTGCTTTGATGTGCGCAATCCTTTTCTGATCTCACTGTTGATTTCAGCTCCTTGTGAGTTTTTTTTTTTTGTTTTTTTTGTGTGCTTTTCATCTCCGTTTGTCACACAAGTCCAAATTCTTCTTCTTCTTCCATTTGCCGACCACGATCAATAATGACCACTAAAGTCGCAATAGGGCGATATATTGTCACTGGGGGTAAGGAATGGTTTGATATAGAGGCAGGGCTGTTGGGTAAGGGAGGGGAGAGGGGGAGAGAGGGCGGAGGGGCAGGGGATTGTGGAGATGTGGGCTACAGCACCGCCAGCGCCCTCGTAATGTTGGCGCTGACTGACGGTGCCTGCACCACCTCAGCGGGCAGGAGGTTCCAGTCGCGGACAGTCCGGGGGAAGAAGGCTGACTGGCGGTGGTCTGTACGAAAGGGGATGCGGGTGTACTGTAGGCTGTGGCCACGCCGGGATCTTGATGGCAGTGGTTTCAGGTGGGAGCATCTGACTTGGATGATTTTGTGGTGGATTTTGAAGAAAGTGGATAGTCGGGCTATAATTGTTCGGCGTTTTTGAAGGGAGGGCCATTTCAGCTGCCTAAGCATTGCTGACACACTGGAGGTCGCCTTGTAGTCATTCATGACAAAGCGGGCTGCTCGTCGCTGGACTGCTTCCAGGTCATCTGTCAGGTTCTGCTGAGAAGGGTCCCATACGGTTGAGGCATATTCGAGGTGGGGCGCACCAGGGCTTTGAACGCTAGTTCCTTTACTTGACGTTGGCGGGTTTTCAGGTTCCTCCGCACAAAGCCAAGCACGGAGTTTGCTTTGTTGGTGACCCTTTGGATGTGCTCATCCCACTTGCCGTTGGCCTGTATGGTGACACCCAGGTACTTGGTGGAGGTAACGTTTTGGAGGGTGAGGCCGTGTAGGTGTACTGGGTTGCTTGGTCAGCCATCCTTCTGGCGATGTTGAGGATGACACACTTGCTGGGATGGAACTCCATATTCCAGGCTTCCTCCCACTTTTCCAAGGCAGCAAGGTCGGCCTGGAGGATTTGTTGGTCGTGGTCATTCGCTCTGGCGCGGTAGAGCATGGTGTCGTCCGCGAACAGTCTGGAGGTAGAGGCAACCCTGTCTGGTAGATCGTTGATGTATATGAGGAACAGACAAGGGCCAAGGACGCTGCCTTGAGGTACTCCGGACTTCACACATACTGGGTCAGACCGGGCTCCCTCAACGACAACGGATTGGGTACGTCCTTCCAGAAAGTTCGCTGTCCATGCGTTCGTCTGCCCCCTGACACCATAGTGCTCCTGCCTGTGCACTAGTAGGCTGTGGTTCACTTTGTCGAAAGCCTTCGCAAAGTCCATCACTACGACGTCAGTGGGCAGGCCGCGCTCCATGTTGTCTGATAGCTCCTCTGTGAATTCAAGCAGCTGCGACTCGCAGGACCTGCCTCTGCGGAAGCCATGCTGCTGTGGGGTGAGGATGCTGTTGGACTCCAGGTGTGTCATGATGGAGCTGAACAGGATGTGTTTAAACACTTTACAAGGGACACTAGTGAGGGAGATTGGGTGGTAGTTGCCAGGATCGTATTGTTGTCCCTTTTTGAAGAAAGGGGCAACGTTGGCAGCCTTCCATTCCAGTGGGACGGTGCCTGATTCAAGGGATGTAGAGTAGATCCGCGTTAGTATGGGAGCGATCTCAGGAGCCAGCTCTTTTAGCACTCGAGGTGATATCCCGTCTGGTCCTGGGGCCTTATACGGATTGAGTGACGTCAAGAGTTTCAGCACCCCTACTTCGGACAAAGTGATCTTGTCCATTTCTGGGTAGTCGTCTCTTGAATTTGGCATTTGGCACTTGTCCTTGAACTCTTCGAAGCTGTAGGTATCACCGGCGCTGAAAGCTTTGTAGAACTGGTTGTTTAGGAGTTTTGCTTTCTCCTTGGGGTCCGTGATGAGCTGACCGCTTTGTTTCAGTGCTGGTATGCCAGTGGAGGTTGCCCTTTGGTGTTTCATGTAGGTCCAAAAGCGCTTGGGGGATGGGGCAGTGTCAGTCTCTGTGGATGTTGGTACAAAGAGTCCGCCAACGTATTTCCAGTAGGCTTGCCGCAATTTGCGCTGGACGTCACGCCTCAGGTACAGGAATTCGGTGCGTAGGTCGTGCGTGCCGAATTTTCTCCACAGCTTGTATTTCTTGTCCCTCTTCTTGATGAGCCTACATAGTTCTGGGGAGATCCAAGGTTGACCTGCTCGTTGACGCGATGTTTTGTGAGGGATGTTGCTCTTCATGCTCTCTTGCAACTTGTTTTGGAAGATCGTCCATATGTCGTTGGCTGTGGCAGAAGGTGGTAGGTCCTGCATTTGTTGGTAGAGGCTGGTCGTGTCTTCCCTCATCTGCTGCCAGTTCGCCTTACTGTACAGTGGGATGCTGCGATGAGGGGCCGTTCTTGATGGTCACCCGCGCCTTCCACTCGAAGTATACAACGTCTTGGTCAGAGATGCCGGGGACAGCTTCGATTCGGGGGACAAGGTGGGGTGCATTGGTGATAACCAGGTCAAGGGTGGTCGAATCGTGCGTTGGGAAGTTAACGAGTTGGGTGAGGGAATAGTTGTGGAGAAATTCTAAAAGCTGTCTGTGGAGGTTGGGGTAGCGAGGTGAAGGTTTTACTATGACCTTATTCCAGTCAAAACTGGGAAAGTTCATGTCACCAGCGATGATGACGTTGGCAGAAGGGAACAAGAGCTAAGTCTTTTTTACTGAGGCGAAAAAAATGTTGGAGTCCTATTTCGTAAGAGACGTCAGGTCTGTAATGGGCACAAATGAGGGTGGTGGGTCTCCCTTGCGCGCTGGGAGCAGCTTTATCCAGAGGTTCTCACCTTCGGAGTCAAGTTCATCGCACTCGACGAATTAAATGCCCTTTCTGATGGCAATGAAGATCCCTCCCCCATTGCGGTTTCTGCCCTTTCGGATGGTATTGAATCCAGGAGGCATGAACTCATTAGTGCTTACTGTGGAATCAAGCCATGTTTCCACGGCGATGACAACGTCAGGCTTGAGGCTGTCAAAAAGGTTGGGTAGGTGTGGTCGTTTAGCGGTGGCGCTCTGCAGGTTAACATTTAGAAAGCGAAGAGGCCTATCTCTCTGCTTGTTCTGTTGAGCTGCGCGAGAAGGGGTAGAGGAGTGGAGCGGCTTGAAGCCGTTGGCTGTTGATGGTAGGGAAGCATCACTTGCAATGCTGGAGGCAGACAGAGTATGGGGGTCGTGATCAAGGCCAAAAATATCAAAGGCAATTAAGCTTGGGTTTGGTTGTCCACATATAGCACAGAACCATGGTGAATCTGATTCCTCTAAGGCCTGGTGGGTGGAAGATCCAATGTCAACACATGTAGCGTGGTACCAAAGGCCACAGGTCTCGCAGGCTAAGGCTTTACACTCCCAGCCTACTGATCTGTAACACACGCCACACGGGTCATGGGAGTCATTGGTGATATGCACTCTTGATGTCATGGTTACCACCTTTGGGGTAGGGTCGATGGTTGGGGAAGCTGCTGGTACGTAGTGGGGTGGGAGGAGTAGAAGCCACACTGTAGCCACAAGTGCCCAGGGTGATGAGGTGAGTTTCAGCCGCATAAGTTGGTTATATGCGCAAGTCAATGAAGAAGAAATTTCACAGTACCTTTTGATAGGAGGTCTTACTATCCAAGTGGGGTGGATGGGTGCAAGGAGGAGGGGTAGGGTTTCAGTAGAAGTTGTCTTGCGAGTCAGCAATGATGCTTGAAGGGGGCCGCCATGACAGTGGAAAGTTCGTCGGTAGTGTAGGTTCCTTGTAGTTGAAGTAGACAAAGTTGTAGGCGATGGCAGAAGCACACAATACGGTAGATAGTTGAGGGAAGGTCTTGGGAAGGTTTATGAAGGTTTTGGGGGTGGGAAAAAGTAATTAGGATAAGAAAAGGAGGTTGAAGTGGCAGAGCGAAAATTTCAAGTCTGCTCACACCGGAAGTGACATATCAAATTTCAGGTGTGATCCACGGTTTCTTCTTTGGGCGGTGCTTTCCAAGAATCTCAGTAGCAGCATATGTCACTGCTGAGTTGAATGTGGTGGTCATGATGTTAATATCTACTTCACCAGCTCCCAAAATTAGCAGTGGTGCAAATTTCCCTTAATTGCGGTTTTGAATATTTCTGCCATCTCAGGGTGTTGCAGTTTGTTCAGGTCGAACTTCAGCCTGGTGCACTTTGCTTTGTTTACTCTCTTCAACTGGAGCCGTAAAGACATCATCACGCGATCGTGGTCACTTCGATGTCCGTTCCTGGAAAAATGCGTGGTCTTGCCAATGTTGACTCTTGATCTGAAGCGTTTCTTGACCATGATGTAATCGATTTGGTTGTGATGCTCTCCGCTGAGATTGCCAGGTCCATCGTCTGGATTTTGTATGGGGACCAAGCGTGTTTGCCAGTATCAGATTGTTGTATCTGTCAAATTCCAAGAGTCTCAGACCTCTGTCATTTGTCTCGTCGTTGCAATGGGGTCGACATGTGTCTTCCCAGTTGTGGTACGCTTCTTGGCTAACCTTGACATTCCAGTCGCCTTGCACTATGACTATGCCCTTCCTCGGCATTTGGTCAAATACAACCTGCAGGTGTTCACTGAAGTCCTCGACTTCACTGTTGTCATAGTCTAATTTTGGGGCGTAGGCTTGGATGATGGTGATGTTGAAAGGGGCTGCACTCAGACGGATGATAATGTATACCGGAGACTGGGCGGCAATCCAAGACAGTGGTCACAATGTCTTTGTGGACCAAGAATCCAACGCCGTGTTCGTGCCTGTCATCTCCCTCTCTGAAATAAAGCTTGTGGCCTTTGTGGGTATTTGTTTCACCTAGGTGTTTCCAGCGCAGTTCGCTGATACCTAAAATGTTCCATCGGCAATTATCCAGCTCGTGGGCCAACTCTGCTAATTTTTCCTCCTCAGTTAGGATCGTGGCATTCCAGATTCCTATCACGAGGTTGTTTCTCGTGCGGATCTTGCTAAAGTGTCCACCCACTTATCACCTCCGTCCTGGTGGCCAACGGAAGGCCCAGTCCTTGGTGACCGGCCCAGGCGACGACCGATCCGGATTGGAGTGACGTTTTTGTTTTCATTTATGGTGTATCTTGACCAAGAAAGACCTGGAAGAACCCCACCCTCTTCCGGCTGTTGGCCACAGTCGAAATCCACTAGGACAGTGTGGTTCGTCTTGGCCCCGAGCACGTGGTCGTTGAACCTATTGTAACGTGAGATTTCTCCGCGGGTATAGAAGGATCTGTCCCAGTGATGGCGTGCTAACATCTCCCCTGTTACGACACGCTATCTAGTCAGTGCTCCAACCTACAAGACAAATTCAATACAATTCAATAATTTATGTAATGTCCGTTCCCGTACAATTAAACATGCATTAAAAAAATTAATATTGAATTGAATTCAATACACACACTGCAAAATTTAATTGAATTGAAAATAAATTGTGCAGTAAATAAACGTCATTAGATGTTGCAGTTTGTGCAGTCAATAACTTCACGCCATGAAATGTTGCAGTTTGTGCAGAGAACAACCGTCATTACATAATTATTGCAAATATATTTGTACAATCAATAAGTCCATGCGATTTGATGCAATTTGTGCAGTGATCAAACATCATTATATATTGCAGTTTGTTCAGCCAGTAACTGCATGTCACTAGATGTGGTATCAGTAACTAGTATGATAGCAGTGCTTCGTGTTTCTTACCTGAAACCGAAGAGTGACCATTATAAAGCACTGGCATTGACAATTGGGTTGGAGAGACAGTATCGTTCCTTCAGGAGACTGCAGCTGAAATTGACACAGTTCACTGTACATCCTTACAGAAAATCTGAGGAAAAGTATGCCACGAACAACACCGCTGTTGGCCACAGTGAAATTGACCACGTGAAGGAAACAGTCCTCAGTCAGATCGTAATAGTATTGTTCATCCTTTGTTTCTCTCTCGTCTGAAGAGAAAAGCAAGCTTCAGGATATGTGTGTGTGTGTGTGTGTGTGTGTGTGTGTGTGTGTGTGTGTGTGTGTGGGTGTGTGTGTGTGTGAGGGTATGTGTGTGTGAGAGAGAGAGAGAGAGAGGAGAGTTTGGGGTGGGTAAGAGAGAAAAAAAGAGAAGGAAAGAGAGAGAAAAAGAGACAGATAACAAAGTAATTAAAAAATTAAAAGTTGTGCAGAGATGTACTGCCATTTGTTTAATTCGCCTGTGCATACTCTCAATGTCTCTGCCCCTGTCACTGTGTCTGTCTCTCTCAGTTTCTCCAATCTAAATTATTAAAGGCTAATGCAGCAGATTGAATTTGTTCAGCTGGAGTATTGAAGCTTCAGGGATGTCATGCTATAGAAACATCAACTAAGCGCCGACACTCGTGCATCTTTGCTCCTTGTGTTAAAAAGCTGCTGTGAACTTGAAAGAGTGGCCACATTTGGTTTACGTTTTACGGCTTATGCATTGGGTTATGAGATTTTTCACTGATCAGAATTTTGACGGGTGGCCACACATTATGAGTTTAGTGGCCACATTTAGCTTACGTTTTACAGTTTATGCATTGGGTCCGAGGTAGTGCCGCCATGTTTATCACGGTCAGGTTCGAATTTATAAACGTGTGTAGCTATGTAATTTCACTAGAACAAGGCACTTTTTCATGACGATGTAATGTACTCTTTCACGGTTTGACTATAATATGAAACAACTTTACTAATATTGACACGCAGCAAGTGAATTCAACTGCCTTAGCTCGCCAAGCTGTGTGTAGCAGACAACCTTTGTTGCGTGTAATCATGCGTGTGGGACACACCGGCTCAAGTGTTCTATAAACTGCGCTTCTAGGTTTCAGTCACTGGCAGCGCACTGTGCTATTTTTGGCTGGCATCACCACGCATGCAGCTAGCTGGCACTAGGCTTATACATTGCACTGCGATAACACAAAGCCCGCGCAGGCTAGCAGACCAAATTTCTCGCACACACGCCGGTCTACGCTGCCATTGTAAATTCTGAATGCGATATGTGGCAAGTGTGTATTTATTGATCGGGAATTTCTAATAACCTCAGTTGCAGGGAGAAATTTGGTGAAGTTAAAACGCTAATGTTTCAACTATATTGTGGACTGGTTTCGTGGATTTTGTTGATTTACTTAATTTTTTGTGAATTTTTTTGTGAATTTTTTTTTCTTTCATGCAGACAAAGGAAGAGACCCTGAGCGGGAAAAAATAGTAGAAAATCATAGCAAGCGTGAAGTTTGTAGTCTGATAGTGTGGTGTTGGTAATTGCTCAGGAATTTGTATTAACAAGAGTTTTGGGGATACATTTGGTGATGTTTGCCCGTTATTGTTTCAAGTATATTGTAGAGAAGTGTCGTGGATTTAGTTGAGTTACTTTTTTTTTGGTGAATTTATTTTTCCTTTCCTAGACTTGCAGTGATTGCAAAATACACTAAATTTCAAGTACTTTGACGAACTTGGATTATTCTGTGTTCGAGTTGGGATAGTCAAGGTATTAGTGACTCTGTGTGTGTGGTTTTTTGTGTGAAGAAACTTTAATATGTGTTCTTCAAGTTGACGTGATCTTTGAAAACTATTCATTGCTGGGATTGTGTTTTTAGTGAGTTTTTGGACTGTGGTACGTTACTGGCAAATTGTGTGCAACAGGCGCCCAATTATTTCCTTAGAGTTTACTGTGAGCCCACGCCCAGCTAGTTTTGTCTTTAATTCATGTGGAAGATCTAGTTTATGTTGTGCACTGGAAAGTTTCAGTTAGCTTTTAATTTATTGTATATATATTAAAATGGATAGTGTATCTCATATAGCTCATACCGAACAGTATCACATAGATAAGTTAAACTCATTATGCAGATTGTGTGGAGAAAAATCAAAAAGGCGGAGAGAAAACATACCAAAAAATAGATTCTGTAAAACCGTGGCATCTGAACTTTTGGAAATCTATGGTTTGCAGTATTCTGTTGAAACTGATGGTATAATATATCCAAATACATTATGCGTCACATGTCGACAGCGCACACGAAAAATCAAATCACAGTCTGATTCAAGTTTGTTGCGTCATATAGCTGCAAAGCGTATCGAAGGTTCACAGCATCTGTGGTCAGTTTACAATCCCAGCATACAGGTGAGTGACTGTGCAGTTTGTAGTTAGTATAAATATGTGAACAGGAACGCAATGGAAAGACGCATAAAGAAGAAACCTGAAAAATATGGATGCACTAAAATTAAAACGGCTACGCATAACTCGACTGTCACTTCCACTAACACCTCCACCTCCACTAGCACTGTCACTAGTTTTCAGCCAACAGTCACATCTACTCCCATACGAGTCAAGGTAAAAAGACGACTTCTAGACTTCTTGGAAAAGAAGGGAGTGACATCTGATAGAGAAAGACAAGAAACAGATAGAGATACCTGCACATCCAACTCATCTGTCACGACCACACAGCAGTGTCCGACACCTGAGCAACACATAAGCACAGCAGACTCTGCATCACAAACGGACAGTGAGCAAACACAAACAAACTCAATCCGACCTCTTAAGCAGCTAGCAGCACCACTCACAAGAGAAGAAGAGGCCTGTTTAACATGTTTGGTTCAGATCAAAATGAGTCAATCAGATGACAGACGAACCGTTATTTGTAAAAACCAAAGGAACGTCCATTGTTTTGAAGAAGATAGTAAAAGCTAAAAAGACACCTTCATTAGCAAGCAGCCCTTTAAGAAAAAAAAAGGGCAGCTGAGATCAATAAACTCAGAAAAGACATTTCAGGATCCACACATGAAGACTTGGAGAAACAACAGGGGACAGAACTGAAAGTTCAAGCCACACAGAGAAAGACACAAATTCGTACACACGCCAAATGTATTGCACCAATTATCTCTGCAAAACAAGCAGCACGTATGAGGTCACAACTTAATTTGCCCTGGAATAAGCAGAAAAAACTTAAGCAGTTGAACAGATCACATGGGATTTCAATGGCAAGTGAGCATAGAGAAAGAGAGTTTCAAAAGGGGGCAATGTGTGGTTAGATGGTTGTAGAAGATAAACAAATCAAAAGTACCAATAAATCAGGGAAGTGTGAAGAAAAGGAAGAGCCTGTGGCGTTGATCTCAGACATAACCCAATTCGTGTTAAATTTGCTGGAAAAGTATCATGAAAAGAAAATGCTAGACTGGCATGATGGCAACATCCCAACAGATGAAGTATGGATAAAACTAGGTGGAGACCACGGGGGGGGGGGGGGGGGAAGCTTCAAGATGGTTTTGCAAGTTCTTAATGTAGAAAGCCCTAATGCTAAAGACAATGCACACATGATTGTTTTGGCTGAATGTAAAGACACCAATGAAAATCTTGCATCCATTCTAGGCCCATTAAAAGGAGAAATTGAGAGGCTGAAATTGGGAGTTTGGAGGGACAAACAGCTTAGGGTCTTTATGTTTGGTGATCTGGACTTTTTGCTTAAGATGTATGGTATTTCAGGGCCATCAAGCACACATTGTTGTTTATGGTGTAAATCGTCAAGAGAACAAATGCAGTCATATCCAGGAAATGAAGCGATGCCAGAAAGACACAACATAGGCAGTTTGAAGAGAGATTACAGAAACTAAGAAAAACAAGGCTTCCACAAATCAGATGAATGAATGAGTGAATGAAATGTAAATTTATACGCCTAACCTTTTACAAGCCCTAGGCGTTTACAATGGCAAACATTAACACGTTCAGACATAAATACAATCTGACTAAACAAAGCAGTTGTGTAATATGAAGAGGAAAGTTTAGTGAGGAAGATGGAAGAGATGAGTTTTTAAAGAGGTTTTGAATGACAGCATAGAAGTGGAGTGACGGAGTGAATGAGGGAGTTTATTCCAGATAGACGGGGCCTGGTAGGAAAAGGTGCGCTGGCCATAGGTTTTGGTGCGTACAGTTGGGATTTTAAAAAGACGGGTATCAGCAGAAAATGCAAAGCTATACTTTAATGTAACACGAGACCCCATTTGGAACATAGAAATAGACCATGTATGTCCACCCTACCTGCACATTCTTCAGGGTGTAGTCAAGAAACATCATGACGCACTTCTAGTTCAGTGTCACAGTCTAGACAAACAACTTGCAGATGAACTATCAAAACAGAAACCAGCAGATCTTCCAGATATAATGGTTAGCACAACCAGCGAATTTCAAAGTTGTGTCAAAAACATGCATACGATGCGAAACCGAGGTGATAAAATAAACTATAGTCAATTAGAATTTGAATCATATGAAGGACCAGTTGCTGCTGCTGTTGAAGCTGTCCTACAGAAACACAATATCAGGAGACAGGCCTACCACAGCGGCGCCATGATTGGCAATCACTGCAAGTATATGCAGAAGGAGGTCATCAATGATATTGTCGACAGCATCCCAAATGCAGCAGTGCCACTGTCATCGGTGGCAGATATCCATACCAAAGCATGGCAAATTCGTACAGATTTTTTTAAGACTCAACATGCAATATTCAATAGTACACGAGCTGGTTGCACATAACAATTCAATCCAAGAAACTGAAATCCCTGAAATTGAGGAAGCTATTGAATTGTACATGTCTACATTCCGAGAAAAGTTTAGCTGTGAAAAAGGTGTAAATGTCACACTCAAGCAACACATCTTAGAAACGCACATCACAGAGTGGGTAAGGAGGTGGGGAATGGGAATGGCGTTCCATGGCGAACAAGGCCCGGTAGCAAACTTGTTTTTTCCAACCAAGTTCCAGTCATTCGCCCAAAAAGGCAGTCACCGAAGTCGAACGAAGCTCTCCGATGTGTTACGAAATTATGATTGCATGACTACGACTAGTTGACATTAAAAATGATCGCTGTTGCTTCTAATTCTGTTCGATTTACACAGATTAGCATTTCGCAACGGTATACTTTGTTATTATCGACCATATTTAATAGTTGCGTTCCTTGATTTGCATTTTGTTAGTTCTCAGCAGTAGGCTAATAATAGCATTTCCCATGTCCTGCCTAGAACCAAGTAGACACTGTTATACAGTATACATACAACCTGTAGGCTTAACCTACATTATATATTATAAGTCAGGCTTCGTGCAGCGAAGAAGCTCACTAGCTGAATAAAATTACTAGACCTGTATTGTTTGTTTAATACGTAAATAAATGTATAAACTATATCTATTCTAATTAATAATATTTAGGCCTATACTTTATAATATTTGAATCTTTAAATTTTCGGAGAAGGACGAGTAGGTTAAGCGACTTTTTTTCTTTAATAACTCGAGATCAGAGTTAAATTAATAGTTAGTTAGTTATGCATTGCTTACAGGGTCCAGCGGACTGCAAAGATCCGAATCAGGACAACAAAATCAAGACAACTCGAGATCAGAGTTAAATTAATAGCTAATTAGTTATTCATTGCTTACAGGGTCCAGCGGACTGCAAAGAGCCGAATCAGGACCACAAAATCAAGACCACAATTTCGCTAGTAGCAGTAGTAGTAGTAGTAGTAGTAGTAGTAGTAGTAGTAGTAGTAGTAGTATAGTTATTTAGTTAAATCTTTAATTTATTTATTTGTTTTGTTTGATATTATTATTATTATTATTATTATTATTATTATTATTTTATTTTTTTATTTTTTTTTTTTTAGTGTGCTGCTGTGCGTGCTCAATGATGTAAATTATGTGGTCAGTGACGTTTTGTTTGTTTTTGCTGAAGTTGGGTGTAACCCCAAATATTCAGATGGTGTTACTGGTTATTTTTTCTTATAGATTTACCAAAGTTTTTAGATGATTTATGGAAATTTCCGCCTGCCACGCAACTTTTTTTAAAAATACGTGTTTCTTATTAAAATACATATCATTGAAATACATTTTTTTTAAAAGTACTGTATCAGTTAAAAAGAATAATATCAGTTAAATAAATAATTGCTTTGGTGCTTGCAATAAAAATGTCACTGTTTTTTGAGACCATTATAAACTTGCTTTGCCTTATTGTGCTGAAGGGACATCAACGTATCCATAGCGCTTTGAAGTTTTGTCATGGTTTTATTGTTGATATAGATGTGAAATCGTTGTATGTGTTATTTATCCTTCGGATGAGAGTATAAACCGAGGTCTAGTCTGTGTCGCATACATTCCATCAAAACGGACTTTAAAGATCCTGACGCTCATGTTCTAGACGGGTGAGTGCCGGTGACAAGAAAACACCCAGCATGCACCTAGGTCCTTCTCCCCCATCCCTGGCTGCCCAGGATTGTGCTCAGTTGTCCGGGCGTCAGACCATGCGCCCAAAGGCTGCGGGTGGGCGTCTCGGGCGGCTTGAGTTAGATCCTGTATCGGCCAGCGCCTTGAGCAGCTCTTGAGCTGGAAAAGCGCTATATAAGAACGATTAAATAAATAAATAAATAAATGTGTGCATCATGTGTTATGTATTACTTTTACTCTTTATTACTAATTGTGTCAGTATAGTAATCATCATAAAATAATAATAATACTAACTGCTTCAAAATGCGAATCTCGACATGACTTACAGCTTTAAGCTGTGCAGATCGAAATAGAATTAGATCTAGAAGACCTAGAAGCAACAGCGGCTATTTTTATGCACGGATGTTTCACCACAGACTCTGAAGTCTTTTCTTTCGTCTTTGTAAACTCGTGGGCCTCCTACTATGGGGCGCCATGTGTCCATTTATTCTATGTGACTATTCTATACATAGAATAAATTCTATGCACATAGAAAGCATTCTATACACACAAAAAGCATTCATTAGTTGAAATTCCATTTATAAAAAAGAAACCAATATTGTAAGTCATAGAATAAAATTCTTTGTATAGAATAACATTCTATAATATAGTGTAAAATTCTATGTCCATAATACAATTCTATGTATAGAATAACATTTTATAATAGAGAATAATATTCTATGTATGTAATACAATTCTATATTATAGAATGCACTTGTATGCATAGAATTATATTCTATAACATAGAATGAATTCTATTACAAAGAATGAATTCTATAACATAGAATGAATTCTTTAAAATAAAATAAATTGCATGACATAGAATTATTTATATACGCATAGAATTCATTCTATAACATAGAATGAATTCTTTAACATAAAATAAATTATATGACATAAAATGAATTCTATGTGCATAGAATAAATTGTATAACATATAATGAATTCTATAATAAAGAATGAATTCTATATGCATAGAATGAATTTTATAGCATAGAAAGAATTCTATAACATAGAATGAATTCTATAGCATAGAATGAATTCTATGACATAGAATTTATTCTATAGCATAGAATGAATTCTATGTTACAGAATGAATTCTATGTCATAGAATTCATTCTATGCTATATAATTCATTCTATGTTATAGAATTCATTCTATGCTATAGAATAAATTCTATCTCATATTATTCATTCTATGTCATAGAATTCATTCTATATTATAGAAATCATTCTATGTCATCTTATTCATTCTATGTTATACTATTCATTCTATGCTATAGAATTCATTCTATGTCATAGAATTCATTCTATGTCATAGAATTCATTCTATGTTATAGAATGAAATCAATATAAAAACTTTTTTTTTTAAATAGTAAAAACTGGGGCACTGTCAAGGTATAGAGAACATTTTGGGATATTGTGATGTTTTGAACATAGCACACTCGTGCAATAATGATTACAGAGCGATTTGTCACTGACATTCAGTTTAGAGTTGACGACATGCAGTGCTTCATCATTTGCGCTCGAAGTGGAAATCGATGAAAGGAAATGTTCTTTTCTTTGCAGAAAGGTTTTACGTCGGAGTTAGAGCATCCAAACGCAGCACAATACTTCACCATTTTCAAACTCGATCACGCTGTGTTATTCCCGCAGCACGTGGCCGCCACGTCTTTGTGCATAGCGCCCTGGGGGGCCGCTTGGGGTGAAATAGATTTTTTGCAATATTCAGCTTTATGAACCTTTCATTTATTATGTCTCAGAGTTGTATAGCAATATTCGACCTTTAAATATATTAATTATTGCTTTTTATGAGTGTACAGTACGGTTATTTCTTCGGTATTGAGCGAAAAGAACTGATTATTTAATTAGATTTTGTCACTATAAACCCTTACAGAACCTCAGCACATTGTAATGAAAAAAAGCAAGCACGCAGGGGCGGAGAGGGGGGGGGAGGGTGTGACGTCAATTATTTTTATTGCTAAGCGATCTATTCACACTAATTATACCGTCGAAGTCGTCCGCATCAAGAAACCTAAATGCTTGTTCACGAAATTATGATGTCTGATAAAGCAGCAGAGCGCTTGGTACGTCAGCCATTTCTTCAGTTCTCCCGCGCGTGCACCACGTGTCCCTTTATACGTCACAGCCTCGCTTCACATAGAATGACCTAGTTGCGCATAGAATGAGCATTCTATGTTATAGAATGAACATTCTATGTTATAGAAATGATTCTATGTTATAGAAATGATTCTATGTTATAGAAATGATTCTATGTTATAGAATGAACATTCTAAGTTATACAATGGATTCTATGTTATACAATGGATTCTATGTTATAGAATGAACATTCTATGTTATAGAATGACCATTCTATGTTATAGAATGACCATTCTATGTTATAGAATGAACATTCTATGTTATAGAATGGATCCTATGTTATAGAATGAACATTCTATGTTATAGAATGAACATTCTATAACATAGAATGCATTCTATGTGCACCAAATGTTAAAAAACAATTCTATGAAAATAGAATGTATTCAGTGTTGCGAATAAAATCCATTTTATGTTAAAAAAATGAATTTTATGTCATACAATTCTTGCTGTGTTATACAATTAATTCTATATACATATAATTCATTTCATTCACATAAAATTAAAAAACACAACTAATAAATTGTAACAAAATTTAGAATTTAAAAAAAGATATTGTATGACACATCACCACATCGCATCATCACCACATCGATCACATCATCACATCACATCACTGCATCACATTGCTTCATCACCATCATCGTGAAAACGCACCACCACATAAAATCACATCATATCAACAAATCATCACATCACATCAGCCGACATCACAGCAGCAGCACATCTTCACATTGCAGCAGACAGCACATATCATGGCATCAGTGAATCACATCACATAATCTAATCACCCCACCCCTCCCACCCATCACATTTGTGGTGCAGTGTGGTGTGATTTAGAGTGATGTAGTGTGGTGATGTGATGTGGTAATGTGTATGTATGTATCTGCAATACAGTTCTATTATGCCTTAAAAGCAGTGAATCAGACCACATCGTCACATAACCTAATCACTCCACCACACCTACCCATCACATTTGTGGTGCAGTGTGATGTAGAGTGATGTGGTGTGGTGATGGGATGTGGCAATGTGTATATCTCTCTGCAATACAGTCCCATGCAATAAAAAATGTTCTCTATACCTTGACAGTGCCCCAGTTTTTACTATTTTTAAAAAAAGTGTATATATTGATTTCATTCTATAACATAGAATGAATTCTATGACATAGAATGAATTCTATGACATAGAATGAATTCTATGACATAGAATGAATTCTATGACATAGAATGAATTCTATAACATAGAATGAATTCTATAGCAAAGAATGAATTCTATGACATAGAATTTATTCTATAGCATAGAATGAATTCTATAGCATAGAATGAATTCTATGACATAGGATTCATTCTGTAACATAGAATTCATTCTATGCTATAGAATAAATTCTATATCATAGAATTCATTCTATGCTATAGAATTCATTCTATGTTATAGAATTCATTCTATGCTATAGAATAAATTCTATGTCATAGAATTCATTCTATGCTATAGAATTCATTCTATGTTATAGAATTCATTCTATGTCATAGAATTCATTCTATGTCATCTTATTCATTCTATGTTATACTATTCATTCTATGCCTATAGAATTCATTCTATGTCATAGAATTCATTCTATGCTATAAAATTCATTCTATGCATATAGAATTCATTCTTTATTATAGAATTCATTCTATGTTATACAATTTATTCTATGCACATAGAATTCATTCTATGTTATAGAATACAATTCTATGCATACAAGTGCATTCTATAATATAGAATTGTATTACATACATAGAATCTTATTCTCTATTATAAAATGTTATTCTATACATAGAATTGTATTATGGACATAGAATTTTACCCTATATTATAGAATGTTATTCTATACAAAGAATTTTATTCTATGACTTACAATATTGGTTTCTTTTTTATAAATGGAATTTCAACTAATGAATGCTTTTTGTGTGCATAGAATGCTTTCTATGTGCATAGAATTTATTCTATGTATAGAATAGTCACATAGAATAAATGGACACATGGCGCCCCATAGAATACATTCTATTTTCATAGAATTGTTTTTTAACATTTGGTGCACATAGAATTCATTCTATGTTATAGAATTCTATAACATAGAATGTTCATTCTATAACATAGGATCCATTCTATAACATAAAATGTTCATTCTATAACATAGAATGGTCATTCTATAACATAGAATTCATTCTATAACATAGAATGTTCATTCTATAACATAGAATCCATTGTATAACTTAGAATGTTCATTCTATAACATAGAATCCATTCTATAACATAGAATGTTCATTCTATAACATAGAATGCTCATTCTATGCGCAACTAGGTCATTCTATGTGAAGCGAGGCTGTGACGTATAAAGGGACACGTGGAGCCTTGCACGCGCGCGAGAACTGAAGAAATGGCTGACGTACCAAGCGCTCTGCGGCTTTATCAGACATCATAATTTCGTGAACAAGCATTTAGGTTTCTTGATGCGGACGACTTCGACGGTATAATTAGTGTGAATAGATCGCTTAGCAATAAAAATAATTGACGTCACACCCTCCCCCCCCCCCTCCGCCCCTGCGTGCTTGCTTTTTTCATTACAATGTGCTGAGGTTCTGTGGTTTATAGTGACAAAATCTAATTAAATAATCAGTTCTTTTCGCTCAATACCGAAGAAATAACCGTACTGTACACTTATAAAAAGCAATAATTAATATATTTAAAGGTCGAATATTGCTATACAACTCTGAGACATAATAAATGAAAGGTTCATAAAGCTGAATATTGCAAAAAATCTATTTCACCCCAAGCGGCCCCCCAGGGCGCTATGCACAAAGGCGTGGCGGCCACGTGCTGCGGGAATAACACAGCGTGTTTGAAAATGGTGAAGTACTGTGCTGCGTTTGGATGCTCTAACTCCGACGTAAAACCTTTCTGCAAAGAAAAGAACATTTCCTTTCATCGATTTCCACTTCGAGCGCAAATGATGAAGCACTGCATGTCGTCAACTCTAAACTGAATGTCAGTGACAAATCGCTCTGTAATCATTATTGCACAGTGTGCTATGTTCAAAACATCACAATATCCCAAAATGTTCTCTATACCTTGACAGTGCCCCAGTTTTTACTATTTAAAAAAAAGTTTTTATATTGATTTCATTCTATAACATAGAATGAATTCTATGACATAGAATGAATTCTATGACATAGAATGAATTCTATAGCATAGAATGAATTGTATAACATAGAATGAATAAGATGACATAGAATGATTTCTATGACATAGAATGAATTCTATAATATAGAATGAATTCTATGACATAGAATGAATAATATGAGATAGAATTTATTCTATAGCATAGAATGAATTCTATAACATAGAATGAATTATATAGCATAGAATGAATTCTATGACATAGAATTCATTCTGTAACATAGAATTCATTCTATGCTATAGAATAAATTCTATGTCATAGAATTCATTCTATGCTATAGAATTCATTCTATGTTATAGAATTCATTCTATGTCATAGAATTCATTCTATGTCATAGAATTCATTCTATGTCATCTTATTCATTCTATGTTATACTATTCATTCTATGCCTATAGAATTCATTCTATGTCATAGAATGAATTCTATGTCATAGAATTCATTCTATGCTATAAAATTCATTATATGCATATAGAATTCATTCTTTATTATAGAATTCATTCTATGTTATACAATTTATTCTATGCACATAGAATTCATTTTATGTCATATAATTAATTTTATGTTAAAGAATTCATTCTATGTTATAGAATGAATTCTATGCGTATAGAAATAATTCTATGTCATGCAATTTATTTTATTTTAAAGAATTCATTCTATGTTATAGAATTCATTCTTTGTAATAGAATTCATTCTATGTTATAGAAGATAATTCTATGCATACAAGTGCATTCTATAATATAGAATTGTATTACATACATAGAATATTATTCTCTATTAAAAAAAGTTATTCTATACATAGAATTGTATTATGGATATAGAATTTTACACTATATTATAGAATGTTATTCTATACAAAGAATTTTATTCTATGACTTACAATATTGGTTTCTTTTTTATAAATGGAATTTCAACTAATGAATGCTTTTTGTGTGTATAGAATGCTTTCTATGTGCATAGAATTTATTCTATGTATAGAATGGTCACATAGAATAAATGGACACATGGCGCCCCATAGTAACCCCCAATTTTTTTTAAATAAATTAATTTATTTAATAAACAAAATTACTTATTATTATTTCTGTTGTTGTAATTTACGAGTATTGATTATATTAATGCATTTTATTAATGGATGCTATACTATATATGCTTTTTACAAGCATGAAACGTAGGATATTTCATTAACAAAGTAGATGAATAAAATACACAATGTGTTTGTAAAGCTTTATATTAACAAGTCAGAGAGTAAATCATATTATGTAAACGTATGCATTGTGTGACTGTTTGGAATTATAACTGCGTAAACTGTGTATAGCAACCATTGTTGTTGTCGTCACACGACCGTCGCGAAAACTGGCCTACCGACGGTCACGGTCGTGGCTGTTCATACGACTGCGGTCTTACCAAATTCCGTCGTACGACAGCACGTCGGGCGACGGTCAAAATGTTTCATGTTACTCGTTTTGACGTCATACGCCGTTCCGACGGCGTGAATGGCACTCGTGTGACCTTTCTCGCCCTCTCATGTTACCGGGCTCTCTTTTCGCGACGGTCGTGTGACGACAACAACAATGGTTGCTATACACAGTTTACGCAGTTATAATTCCAAACAGTCACACAATGCATACGTTTACATAATATGATTTACTCTCTGACTTGTTAATAGGCCTATAAAGCTTTACAAACACATTGTG
The DNA here is from genome assembly GCA_036898135.1 of Oncomelania hupensis. Taxonomy (NCBI): domain Eukaryota; kingdom Metazoa; phylum Mollusca; class Gastropoda; order Littorinimorpha; family Pomatiopsidae; genus Oncomelania; species Oncomelania hupensis. Next base: position 17,697,417 of record CM072521.1, on the reverse strand, counting down.
TATTTTATTTATCTACTTTGTTAATGAAATATCCTACGTTTCATGCTTGGTAAAAAGCATATATAGTATCCCGTTTATCCGACCACTACCTCATCGTCTGCAGACTCGCTCTCGCTCGGCCACCTCCTCCGACGCGGCTGGTGACGTCACGGAACCTCCGCGCAGTGGACCCGGCCGCTCTCCAAGTTGACGTGCAGGCGCTGGCTTGGTCGGCCAGTGAGCAGCAGGCAGACCTTGATGTTGACGGTCTCGTCACTGTCTACAACGATGGCCTTCGCCGGATCCTCGACCGCCTGGCGCCCTCTGTTACCAGACGGGTGAGAGATCGCCCCTCCGCGCCCTGGATGTCCACCGAGGTCCGCGAGGCTCGTCGGGGGCGGAGGCGGGCAGAGCGACGCTGGCGGAAAACTCGCCTCACAGTGCACAAAGAGATCTTTATCAAAGAAAGACACAGTGTTAAGTTGTGCGTGTCGGCGGCGAAGAGACGCTACTATAGTGATAGAATAGCTTCTGCAGCGTCTTCAAACAAGGAGCTATTTGCGGTTACCGGTGAACTGTTAGGCCAGAAAAAGTGCCGTGTTCTCCCCTCTTCTATTCCTCGTTCGGAACTTCCACAAGCTTTTTGTAACTTTTTCACAGACAAGATTCGCGGTATTCGAGACAAACTTGATGCGCGCCCATGTGACGCTCCATCTTTTGAAGTGTATGATGGACCTGCGTTGTCATCCTTTCAGCCTGTTTCGGAGAGTGACATTCATGCCTTGATTGCGCAGTCTCCTACAAAGTCTTGTATGCTTGACCCAACCAACCCCTCTTGTGAAACATAACCTTGCTGATCTTGTGCCTTTGATTTCTGCTATTGTAAATGCTTCTCTTACCACAGGTATTGTCCCAAAGCAGTTTAAACAGGCAGTTGTGACACCGTTATTGAAAAAAACTGGACTTGACAGCGATGTACTAAACAATTATAGACCTGTATCTAATGTTCCATTTATTTCCAAGATCCTGGAGAAGGTTGTGTTAAAACAGTTACAAGATCATCTATCTCAAAATGGTCTTCTGGAAGCCTACCAGTCAGCATACAAGAAGAATCATAGTTGTGAGACAGCTGTTCTCAGTGTCCTTGATTGTTTACTTAGACAGGCTGACGAGAAGCGTGTTTCTCTTGTAGCATTGTTAGATCTGAGTGCTGCGTTCGACATGCTGGATCATCACATACTTCTAGAGAGATTGCGCACTACATTTGGTTTAAAAGGGACTGTTCTTGAGTGGTTTTCCTCGTACCTCACTGATCGTTACCAGTCTGTTATCATTGATTGCAATACCTCTACTCCTAGTCCCCTGTTATGCGGAGTCCCCCAAGGTTCTGTGCTCGGTCCTGTTTTGTTTTTGTTGTACTCCCAACCACTATCTAATGTTATTACAGCCTGCAACTGCCTGTTCCACAAATACGCAGATGATACAGAACTGTCAAAGAGTGGTCAGGCAGATGACTTCCCTTCTGTTGTGTCTGAAGTAGAAACATGTATTGACAGTGTCCAGGCTTGGATGAATAGCAACAGGTTGATGCTTAACCCTGACAAGACCGAGGTTATACCTGTAGGCTCATCTTCCCGTCTTAAACTGGTCGGCAGCGATTCTGCAAACATCGGCGGCAGCACCATCCCATTTAGTAATATTGTTCCTTATTTGGGTGTCAAGCTAGATAGTTCTTTGTCCATGCATGACCACATCAGTACCATCTGCCGTGTGTCCTTTCTTGAGCTTCGGCGTATTGCGTCCTTGAGGCAGTTTCTTTCGAGGGATGCATGCACACAGTTAGTCAGCGCTTTTGTGACATCCAGACTTGATTATTGTAATTCAGTTCTAGCTGGTCTCCCCATTGATGAAGTTAGCCGACTGCAGCGTGTACAGAACTGTGCTGCTCGGCTTGTGCTTCAAAAACGGAAACGTGATCATGTCACGCCTCTCTTAATGCAGCTCCACTGGCTCCCTGTCAATTTCCGCATTGAATACAAAATTGCTGTCCTAGCTTTCCGTCACTTCGACCAGTCACTTCCACCATATCTGTCTGAGGTACTCACTACCTACACTACAACCCGTTCTTTGCGCTCATCAGATAAAAAACTGTTGAAAACGCCCAAGCGTCTGCTTAAGACAGTTGGCGACAGGTCTTTTAGTTTTCAAGCACCCAAGGTTTGGAATGCGCTGCCTGCCGGTTTAAGACATTGTACAGACCTTGTTTCCTTTAAGAGCTGCTTAAAAACGCACTTGTTCCGCAAGGCGTTTTCTGTGTAATAGTATGAACAGTAATAATACTTTCTCAATGATGCTGTACATGATGTAGTGCGAATGTTGTGATGATGCGTACGAATGATGTGTGTAAGCGCATTGAGTTGTTATTCTAATGAAAATGCGTTGTATAAATGCAATTTATTATTATTATTATTATTATTATTATTATTATTATTATTATTATTATTATTATTATTATTATTATTATTATAGCGTCCATTAATAAAATGCATTAATATAATCAATACTCGTAAATTACAACAACAGAAATAATAATAAGTAATTTTGTTTATTAAATAAATTAATTTCTTTTTAAAAAATGGGGGTTACTGCAGTTCTATTCCGTAGCATAGAACCAGCGGAACAATCCCTTCATCTGCAAATACAATACAAAAGTTTTATTGTCAAGTGAACGCACAAGCATTTAGTAAACGCTGCAGCACACTAAGAACTGTACACATAACGCTGATGACCATGTTGAAAAAACAAATGCAATAAAAAGATAACAACATTTTGTATACAGGCTTATTTAGTAGCCAGTACTCTCACCCTATATCGTTAGTAGAAAGGTAAATTAAAAATTAAAAATCATATTAAAAATTGTAAAGTTTGGAGCTTTTAACAACGTGGATTCTCTATGAACTGACACGGCACGCTGTCACATTCGTCAGTCATGGATTCACATCCACCCGAGACAGAAGCAAAAGCATCTTCATTAATAAAGTATATACAAACAAGTTGCTTTAGCTTACAAATATAAAAAAATGTAATTACTATTTAAAAATAGTTAATCGTTGATTCAGAACATAAAGGCAAATTGTGCTACAATCACAATTTCAGAAATAGTAATACTTCTACTATGATTGATAACAAGTGTTCAGTAATAACTGTATACATAGAAAATGCAAGTGGACAACAGTATAATCATCATGAGATGATACTGATGTTGCTATTCCGCCTCGTATTCTTCCTCATGACTACCTGTATTAGTACTAATTAATATACGCATAAGATAAATCAACATTTAACAATGCTAGAAGAGCTTTGTTTCATTATAAAAAAATTTTTAAATCCACATACTCACCCTTGATATTTGATAGTGTGTCAGAATCATGTCCAATAAGGTGATCTAATACAACCTCCACACACCACGGTTTGTGGGGTGGTTGACCGCCGCCTGTCTTTTGTGTGTTTTTTATTCATTTTCGAGCCACGCTCTTCATATCTCTAATTTTTTTTGGGTAATTGAAATGGAGTTTCTTTTAACTCCGCCCGCACTAACGTGTGTCAAAATTTCATCCCATTTTTACCTTTTTTGGCATCTGTTACCTTTGTGCTGTGCTTATCTTCCAACAAACTTTTGTTGGGAATATACATTGATAATTGTTTTCTGTCATACGTGTCCACTATGTTGATTTCTGTGGAGGAAAGTTGTCGTGACCGAAAGGCGTCACTTTTGTAAAAAATAGTACCACACATCATATCATTCAAGGGAGGTGGTAGGGGCTGGGGGGGGGGGGCTATTTTTTTGTTTGGTTGTATATATATATATATATATATATATATATATATATATATATATATATATATATATATATATATATATATATATATATATATATATATATATATATATATTGATATACTGTACACAACCAAACAAAAAAATAGCCCCCCCCCAGCCCCTACCACCTCCCTTGAAACAACTAATTAAGAACAATTAATAATGTAAGAACAAGAAAAACAATCACACTAACAAATCTCTTACAATATACTAATAACTTAAAAACTCTTGTGGGTGGGATGTGGGGAAAAAAAAATAAAATAAGAAACTTGCAGTCGAACTGCTTCCTTCGTATTCGATAGGATGAAGCGTTCATCACTGCGCCAACTTCCAAATACTGTTTAGCTGAGTAAAATATCATTCATATTTGTCTTCTTCTTCTCTGTCACAATCGTGTTATGTGTCTTCAACTAAGTGCTTGTTTAGGATGTACAGAGAAAACTGTTCATTGTATTATATATTACTAAAACAAAGTAGTGAGGAACTTTTTTAAAACCCGAATAGTCTGGAAGTTGTTGCGATTCTAAACATAGTAGGCCTATCACGATAGTGCAGTCGTGCGACGAAACAGTCGGTACGCCTGCTCATGTTACCCATTCATTGACGGTCAAGCGATCGGTCGACTGTCTTGTCGTTCGACCGTTTCGTCATGCGACTGTTCGGTGGCGACAGGCGCGCTCATGTGAGCAAGTCCATGCTGTTGTTAATTTGCTGAAAAGACGAGCATGGAGCATAAAAAATAAAAAAGAAAGACTGCATCATTTTATGCAAGAGCAGTTGACACAAACAGCCCCAGACATCATTGTCACACCAGAAAAGAAGGCAAAATAAATCTTCTCAAAATAGCATCAGTCATCATTTTATTTAACGGCAGTACATGTAGTGGCGGTAGTTTCACAAATGAGATAAAAGAAAACTAATTGTAGGCGTTCCGTGACAAACAGACATTATCATGGGTTCATCAGCAACAACAGCCGGAGTGGTAGTACTACTAGCAATTCGCAATTAGCACCTTTTGCATGTAGTGAGGTATGTGTGCATTATATACATTCTCGTATTAGTAGTAATAGTAGATGGGGTAGTAGTAGTGGTAATAGTTGTAGTTAATGTTGTAGCAGAAGTTGTTTATCATAGTGAGGTATGGAATATGAAAATGGATAAAACATCTGTATCTGCATTCTGATGGAGAAATTCGCCATATGTTTTGGAATGTCCTCAACCATGCTTACTGCACTGTCCTGTATCTATCAAAACAATTAGAAAACACAGACAACTGCATTTCTGAACTGCCTGACCTGGCTGGAACACTAGCTGCTTTGAATGAATGTCAGTCGTCAACTGGCTTCAGGAAGTCTCTCAAGACGTTTTTTCTTTAAAACGTTATGCTGAACTCGGTCCTACCTGCATAATTATAGTAGCGTGTATACATTCGAACTTTTAAAACATATGATGGCCACTCTCTCGTTCCTTCTCAAGCGCAATGGATACCTGCACTATTCATAACTACATCTTCATCATCGTCAAAGTCACCACCATCATCACCACTATCATAATCTGTGAGTACTATTTATTTATTCACACAAACAAGACACGAGCAAAACACCTTCTCAGACACACTTTTTGTCTGTCTGTGTATTTGTTCGTATTTTTCTCACATGCACATAAAATGCTAATGCATGATTGATTTTGCTTATTATTGGTCTTTGTCCTGCGTGAAATGATTGTAAACTTTGTATGTGTTTTGTTTTCAATAGGCCTAATCAATATTTCTTTAATTTCTTTATCATCTTTGTAGCGTGTGTGAATTCCTCATTATTGTATTTTATCCGTTTTCTGATTTTTTTCTACTTGTAACTTTATGTGTTTATCATGTTCAAGCGTGCCTTGTATCATCCGCAGGCTTGTTTGTTGTTGTTTTTTTCTTTCAGTCTGTGTTTGGTTCTCGTACTGAGCGGACGTATTTTGTATAACGGTCCAGTGAGTTTAGTGTTCACATTATTAGCTCGCATTGCTTATAGCAATAGCTAGTAACCTTGTACTGCAAAAGTCAAGAAAAGTCAAGAATGAATGAAGACGAAGAAGAAAGCAGCGTAATGTTACATGTTTCGACCAAACGCAAACTAACTAAAAATGTAGTGGTACCAATGGGGAAAAAAAGTCGTCTTTATGGCGTTGATGAAAAAGAAGTCGACGACAGCAGCGACACCAACAGTAGCAGGAGCTGTAGACACACCGACCACTGTCGCGAAAATGAAGTTGTTCACGATGCTGCTGGATGCGAAGTTGGCGAGGGATACGACGACAGCAGCGGCAGAGAAGGCGGCAACGATGTTTGTGGTGGAGGCGCCGACGGGGGCATTGGTGGCGGTGGTGGCCTCGGCGACGAAGGCATTGGTGGCGGTGGTGGCCTCGGCGACGAGAACGACAGTGAGGATGAGATTATCAGCAGTGGTAGCTTTGGGGGAGACAGTCACAGTCACAGGCAGGACTGTGGTCGTGGAAACGGCGTTGGTAACAAAAGCACAGACAGTCGTAACGACAGTTCGTTAAGAACTGCACGTATCGGCGTTAAAACAGTGAAGTTTGGTGTGATGAAAAGGGCAAGCGAATACGGGGATAATGCTCAAAAACAATTTGCTGCCGAAATTAATAGCAGCAGCGGCGACAGGGCTGACACTGATGGCGATAGCGACAGCAGCGACGACGACGACAACAGCAATGGGGGATGGCAACAGTCGGAGAAAAGACGAAGGAGACGGGTGTCGGTGAACTTCCCTGCCCCTGAAATTGCAGAATATCCAGTGGTTCTAGAAGATATAGGCAAGGACGGTGACCCTCGCTACAACCATTACGGGCAGTTCACAACTAAACTTTATCAGCAGGCCGGGATTGCACCTATTCGTCGTCAGCGTCCCCTGGGGTCGGGCAGGTGGCTCATCCACTGTCAGACCGAAGTTTCACAGCGTGCGCTAGCCAAAACGACCAACTTGAGTGGCATCAAGGTCAAGTGTTACATCCCTACGCACAAGACTGTGGGAGTGGTAAGGCCTATACCTCGCTCGGTCGCCATGGATGCCATCGTCGCTGACAACCCCAAACTTATACTGTCAGCCACTAGACTTAATTTGAGAGACGGCCAGCCCAGTCAAGCAGTTAAGATTGTTCTCAGCAGTAAAGTATTGCCTGCGGTGGTGAGGTTGGGCAATGAGCTGATGATGGTAACGCCGTATCAAGAAAATACTTTACGCTGCACGAAGTGCCAACGACTCGGCCACAAGAAAACTGCCTGTCCAGCCAAATCGGCCAGGTGCCCGCGGTGTGGGAAAGCAGCCCACGACGTCGACCCAGTCAAAAATAAAACGCTGTGCCCAGCAAATCAAGAGTCCAGCTACTGCATTAACTGCAAGCTACATGGCCACTCAGCGGCATGGAAGGGATGTCCTCGTCTCAAGCTACACCAGAAGGCAAGTGCGGAGTCAGCCAGGCTTGGTATCCCCGTGGGTGTCATTTTGCACAAGCTGTCCCGTGAAGGTCCGGTCGACGCGGAGGAACTGCGGCAACGTGACCACAGCTACTATTTTAACAAAGCACCGAAGAAGCCGCCAACGCCCTCCATTGTGCTCGACCCTGTGCCGCCACCAAGGAGATCTTCGGCTTTTTCTTTTGCAGACGTAGTACGTACTCCCCAGAGCTACTCACAGAAGAAGGGCGCGGCGAGTAAGGATGCGGTGTCTGACGCAGCTACATCAGCACATAGGGAGACGCCAGAAAGTATGCAGCTGGCTGATACGGCGGAGGAGGTTCCCCTCTCCGATATCTCCAGTACCTTACCGGCCGCCTCGGCCGGTTTGGATGAGTCAGCGTTGCCTTCAGGGTCGGCATCAGAGGCGATACGGAAAGAGATGACCAGCATGATGTCCATGATGAAGTCGTGGATGGGCAACCTTCGTGACCATGTATCGCAGGCCCTGAGGCAACATTCCGAAGAAATGGACGTAAAGCTGCAGGAGGTCGTGGGTGACAAACTTATTACCTCCATTGTAGATAAGATTAGTGAAAAGCGCCAGCAGCAGATCTCAGAACTTCGCAATAAGACTCAGAACATGCGGAGTTCCCACCCTGTGTCCAGATTGCTGGGCAAATGTTTGATGGAGATGATCAGTGCAGTGGAACTAAACCAGCCGGACGCGCTGTTAGAGACACTCACAACCGTTTATAATGCTGGTAATAAAACTTCGCCTGTCTCTGCCCCAGCTTGGGATGAAGAAATGTGTGCCATCGCTAGATTGGCTTTTGGACAAGTGAAAAGTTTATAATGACATCGTGGTGTTTTGTTTTTTGCTTATTGTGTACTTTCGCCGTCTTACAAAAAACACTTGTTAGCCAGGAAAGTAACATTTGCTCTATTCGGTATACTAATAATATGACTGATAATCAAACACCATTGTTAATCCTTCAATGGAATTGCCAGAACTTGTACACAAACTTAGACCAGTTAGTTAATCATCTAAATCATGTACACTATGACCTACTTTGTCTGCAATCAGTCGGTCGTAGATCTAACGATCTTCCGGTGATTGAGTGTTATTATTATCCGCCGTTTTACTGCCTAAACAAACAAGGGAGGGTGGCTGTGGCAACATATGTAAAGGTTGGTAGGGAGGTTGGCCGAGTGCAGCCCCCAGCACTGAACATGGAAGATTCGGCGGTAAGCGTCAGGCTCAAAATACATAATGGAAACATGAATATAATAAATGTTTATTATCCCGAAGGAGTCGGAGAGCCATCGCGGACTGAGTGGGTGCGCGACGTTGTCGTGGGTCACGACGAATGGCTGGTAGTGGGAGACTTTAACGCCCATCACGCGGACTGGGGCGGCGTGGGTACCCTAACGACTGGAGGTGGCCAGTTTCTGTCCTCTAACATAGAGCAGAGTCCCTTCGTGCTGCTGAATGACGGTTCGGTCACTCGTATGCCTGAGAGGGCCGACCACAGGCCTTCTAGTATAGACCTTAGCCTCATCACCCCCGATATTGAACATATTACTTCTTGGGAGGTGTTGGCTGACGACCTCGGATCCGACCACCTTCCAATCAGTATCACTATAGGTGTAGGTTGTAGCTCGCAAGCATCTGCTGAATCTATCGATTTAGGCTATAACTATGATAAGGCAGATTGGGACCAGTTTATACACCTTCTTTACTCTGTTAACCTACAAACAAATGAAACTTCAATCCAAGATATTTATGATAAATTTAGAGAAGCAGTCATTTCCGTAGCTGATAAGACCATACCAAAGAAAAAACCACGTAGTCACAATTTGCAGGGCCACCCTTGGTGGAACGATAACTGCCAAAAAGTAGTTAAAGACAAGAGTAAAGCCTATAACGCCTATCGCAAAAGACAGAACGAGGACACCTATGTAGCCTATAGGGCTGCTAGAGCTAAATGCAAACTTGCCATCCTTCAAGCAAAAGAATCATATTGGTCCAATTACATAAATAACAATATCACTGACTATAAGGACACTACTAAACTCTGGAAAAAAGTGAAGAAAATTAAGTGCCGCGTGAACATGCCGGAGCAACCTTTAAAGGTGGACGGTGGCAAAACATCCAATAATCAGGAAAAAGCTGAAGTGTTAGCCTCTACTTTCGCTGCCGCAAGTCAGACAGCATCGTTGCCCGCCCACCTGCAGCACTTCAGGAAAGAACGCGAAAAGTCTTTTTCTGCTCCCCCGCCCGACAACTCATCAGCACTTAACCATGCATTCTATATGACAGAATTGAAAAAAGCGATTGTACAAATTAAACAACCTAAAAAGTCCACAGGTATAGACCCGATATCGTATCAGATGATAAAACATTTCCCAGAAAATATTCTCAAAGTACTCCTAGATATTTACAACAAATGCTGGTTGGAGGGCGCGGTCCCGGCTCAGTGGAAACACGCTACGGTCATTCCTCTCTTAAAACACGGTAAATCAAGAACCAGTCCCAATAGCTATCGGCCTATATCGCTCGCACCTCATCTTGGAAAGCTTTATGAAAGAATTATAAAGAACAGACTAGAATTTCATCTAGAGAGGAACAAAGTCATTCCTGTATTTCAGGCAGGTTTCAGAAGGGGCAGGGGTTGCGCCGACCACCTAGTCAAACTTTCCGCCCAAGTAAAGAAGGCCTTAGCTAAAGGTAACCCTACACTAGCATGTTTCTTTGATATAAAACGTGCGTACGATTCTGTCTGGCTCGGAAGGCTGATGCAAAAGTTGTCCTGCATTGGCATCAACGGGCGCATGTACGAAGCGCTCCGGGCTCTGCTCTGGAACCGTACGATGCAAGTTAAGATAGGCGGGGCCCTCTCCAGCATCCACAAGCTGGACATGGGAGTGGCTCAAGGTAGCATAATTGCGGCGACATGTTTCTCCGTCATGTTGCATGACATAGTCAATGTAAAACTAACCCAAGCAAATTTAACACTATATGCTGACGATATTGCTCTATGGAGCACGACACAGCGCTTTAAGAAACTTAACACGACATACGCCTGTAGACTGACACGCCAACGATTTCAGGCAAATGTTGACAAAATCGTCCAGTATATGGTTGAAAATGGGTTTCAGTTCTCACCAGACAAAACGTCCTTTATTATATTTAACGCAGGCAGAAAAAAAATACTGAAAGGTGATTTGTACGTGTTTGTTCAGGGTTGTAGAGTAAATCCCGTTAAAGATGCTAAGTATCTGGGAGTAACTATGGATCAGAGTCTCACATGGAAAAAACACATTACAAACAACATTGATAAAACTAAGTCAGCCTGGAACCTGTTAAAGATTCTTCAGAGAACACCAGGGTGTAATAATACAAAGTCTCTGCTCTATGTCGCAAAAGCAATACTGCGCTCCCGACTGATGTACGGTCAGGAAGCCTATTTTTCGGCAGCAAAGTCTTATTTACAAAGAATCGAAAGTAAAGAATGTAGCATCCTCAGGATGATTCTGGGCCTTGCCAGGCACACCCCCAGGGAGGTCGTGTATAGAGAGGCAGGCTGGCTCCCCTTAGGAGTTGAGAGAGAACTGAGGTGTGCGCAGTATCAAGTCAGGTCCCGTATCGTTGAAAATTCCACTCTCGCAGAATTAGAACTTAACTTCGACGATGATGACCGTATTCATACAAGAATTAACAGGTATCCCACTATAGCTGCCAAAACATTATCACATGGGAAATACACAAACACGTTGATTAGGGAAGCAAATATTGATCTTTCCTCCGTTTCAAAACTTCCGCAGAGCATCATCCCTCCATGGTTGCTTTTAGTTCCGTCATGCTCCTATAGCTACTCAACTTACAACAAGAAAGATAACCCGCTGCTTATCAGTAGTTTGGCGAGGGAGCGGCTGGCCACAGAGTTCAGTCAACATCTTCAGATATTTACCGACGGCTCTAAGCTCGACTCAGGTCAAGTAGGTTGCGCTATGTATATCCCCGACTTTAACGTCACAAAGAAATTTAGGCTAGATGATGATATTTCCATTTGTTCGGCAGAACTATTCGCTATCAGTGCCGCGTTGTCATTTATCTCGGATCTTCCCCAGCAGCTACTCCGTGTGGTGATTGTAACGGACTCTAAGTCATCACTGCAAGCGCTGGAAAATCCCGGCAAAAACAGATTCGACCTCCTGTTGGAATGTCTCCATATGCATCACCAACTGGTGGTTAGGGGCACTCGGGTAGATTTCTTGTGGGTGCCCAGCCACACCAATATCCATGGTAACGCAATGGCTGATAGCGCGGCTAAACAGGCTGCTGCATTGCCCACGGTCACACACATAATCGGACAAACTAAATCAGAACTATGTAAAAAACTTAAGAAAACCGCTATTGACAAATGGAAAGCAAAATACAACGAAATAGCAACATCGCGGCACTGGCCCGTTTGTCATGCTCTGGAATACTCGGCACCTGATTACTTAACAACAATGGAAACCGCGCTATTTCACCGACTTAAGACTGGCTACCTAAAGTTCCATGTAAACCCCGCTGCCTGTGTCTGTGGCCGGCCGCTCACGAGTCAACATCTCTATGATTGTCCGAGTGTCATTCCAACGTTTACAGACCTTCAATACTGCCGTGATTTGACAAAACCGAGTAAGTCCACCTAAGGTCGAAAATGAGTTTTTTGCGCCATCAAACTTGCAAGAGAATGACGCATCTTACCTGTAAAAATCAAATCCGAACTATGTTTAGATTTGGAGATATCATAGAGTAAGTCCTTGTTAAAAAAACATTTAAGTGGGGGAATAAACTGATAAAACCAAGCAAGTCCACTGCGCTTTTGTTTCGGCGATACTCTGCCTGATGCTCGAATTGGCATGATGACGTCATCTTCTATAATAACCTGACAAAGAAAAGTAAGTCCTCCCGACCAATGAGAAAGTGCCTTACGATGAAGTGGGCCAGTGAGAATCCATGTTATTGCTGTTGTGCAATATTATTTTCCTGTGAAAAAGATGGCGAAATTTTAGTTAGCAAAGGACGTTTTCGGCTCTTTGAAAAAGAGTTTTCTTCATGTACTTTCCTGCCCACCATGAAGGATCCTGTGGATCTTCCGCCTACGCGGCAACTTCCACGAGGTGTGGAAACAAACAAACTATCATATCCTACCCTATCCTGTCCCGTAACCCTGAGGTCGTAGGGGCACCACAGTTGATCGTTTAACCAACATACTCCATCTTTCCCTGTCCTCAGCAGCCCTGATGGCTTCGCTCATTGTCAAACCAGCCCATTCTCGAATGTTGTCCTCCCACCTCTTTTTCGGTCTCTCTCTTCTTCTACCTCCTTGCACTGTGCCTTGCAGAATAGTCTTTGCAAAGTCTGATGATCTGGTGACGTGGCCATACCTTCGGAGTTTCCGTTTCTTCACCACTGGGAGCAGGTCATCGTGTTGTCCAATGGCTTGTGTAATGGTCTGTCGGACTTCGTCGTTGGTGATGTGTTGGGTATAGGAAATGCCCAGAAGTCTTCTGTAGCACCTCCACACCATGCTTTGTATTCTTCGTTGGAGATCTGCTGTGAGGGTCCATGCTTCGCAAGCATATAGGAAGATGGAGATGACACGGGAGTCTTACTTTGGAATGTAGACTGATGGTCCTGTCTTTCCAAATGGCTTCAACCTTGTCAGGGCAGCAGTTGTTTGTGCAATCCTGGAGAGGACTTCCTGTCGGGACCCATTGTCTGTGTGACGAACGGACGACCTAGCTCTGACGCTGGCTGCGCACAGTCATCACTACCCCGCCCCTCGGGAAATCGCTCTAAAAGCTCCCACACACCAATTCTCGGTGTCAGACGCATGCCTTCAGCCTTCGAACACCCATCAGCCTGCCTCGGACACGTCCCATCACCCGGTGTCCATTGAGCCTCGGCAGTACTCTTGGGATTCGACCCGTTCTTAGTCAAGGTAAGAGAGGAAATTGGCTTTATATCATTTAACACTCCCATCACCCGTCGATCGCCCAACATGTTCGTATGTCCTGTAGATATGTACGTTCGTGTTTGTGGTTTTGTCCTGATGTGTTGCTGTGACATGTATTTATTCCTTGTATATATTATCTGCCTTGATTATGACACATGCCATGTTTGAATTTATACTTGTATGCTCCCTGTTAGCCCCATGTATAAATCTCCCTTGCCATGCTGTCCCACCTCATAGATTAAAGTCCCCCAGTACAGACCCTTGCCTACAACCCCCCTTTGTCCTGTATTTACCCCATTTGCTTCTCCCCTGTTCCCACTGTATAAATATCTGCCCCTGTTGTCCGCCACCCCATCTTAAGGCGCCGAAGTTATTATATATTAGCGGCTGCCAGTAAACTCCACAATAGCCCCATAGCCATGGTTGCAATTGTTGGACTGTTGGTACGAACCGGTCAACCCTTGGCCGGTCCGACCAAGTTTGAAAATCTGATGGGCACGCGCACAAACAGGCGCTGCACCCAGGATATATGTACATAGCTGATTTGGAGTCTGTACTACGTTACAGAACGGGCTCCTATCAGGGCGACTATACCGGCCCTACCAGCTGTAAGACGCCAGACCCGCTGCGGGCGACCCTGACCACCCAGGGCGTCAATGTGAAGCGTACCTCCCAAGTTTTGCCAATCAGCCAGCCACGTAGGCTGAAACGCACCCCCGTATCGCCACTGGAAATTGCACCATCAAGCCATTATCTAAGGAGGTGACCTAGTGCCCCGCATTGGCCCCCAAGCTAACTTCGGCACTCTTTGAATCGCCGACCATCCAGAAGCCTGAGACAACCACCGCCCTACGCAAAACGAAGCTAAGTGCCTACCCAACGAGCACCACAATTCGAAGACACTCTGGCTAAGCCACCCCGAACAATCCAGATATCCTCCTGCTCAGTGATGAAATCAGTCCTCAATCGCCCTAGCATTCCCAAAGCCGCCCACCCAGAATATCTCCAAGATACTCCGAACTATGACAATATTCAGTGACTCATCCTTTAGATTATCCAACTCAGACGACCTACTTCCACTTAATAAAATTGACTAGTTAAATACTGTATCAACTGGACTCCCCCTTGTTTGAATTCCTTCCTAGTTTAGCCTACCTTCTTCTCGTCTGGCCTTTTGACTGTCTCTCATTCTTTAGTAACCCCCAGCCTTAATCCCTTGAATGTCATCGCAACGTTGGCCTATACAAGGGAGGCAACACAGTGCGAGGTAATAAGTGCTAATCCTCATCCCCCCAACCCCTTTCTTTGTGACAGTCTGATACAATGGCTCCTAAATATTTGAAGCTATGCACTGTGTTGAGGGATTGGCCTTGGACTTTGATGTCCGTGTTGATGCCATTGGTGTGGTTGCTCATCATTTTGGTCTTCTCTGCACTTATTTCCATTCCATAAGCTTTCGAGGTGGTGTCAAGCCTCTGTACCAGCTGTTCCAAGTTCTTGTTCCTCTCCAGCCAATCTGTCAATGTCATCCGCAAAACGAAGATTGGAGATTGCTCTACCCCTGATGCTGACTGTGCCTTCGTGATCTGCAAGAGCATCTGACATGATGCGCGTTAGGAAGATGTTGAAGAGTGTTGGAGAAAGTAGGCATCCTTGACGCACACCGATTGTTGTTCTGAACCAGTTCCGGATGGCGCTGTTGTGGAGGACTGCACTTGTAGCTTTGTCATACAGGCTTTTGATGGCTTCAATAATTTTAGGGCTGATGTTGTACACTCATAATTGCCCACAGAGCTGCATGCCAAACTCGTCAAACGCTTTCTTGAAGTCTATGAACACATGATATAGATGTTGTTGGTGCGGTAGGTATTTCTCACAGATTATTCTGAGGTTGAAAATCTTTTCAGTGGTACTTCGCCCTGCCCTGAATCCTGCTTGTTCTTCAGCTATGATTTGTTCAGCTTGGGGTTTCAACCTGTTGAGCATTATTTTTAGGAGGACCTTGCTGGGATGGCTGATGAGGCTGACGGTGCGGTAATTTTCACACTCCTGAAGGTTACCTTTTTGGGGAAGAGTGATGACAAGCGACTGGGCCCATGGTATAGGCCACTCTCCACTCTGCCAGATCTTGTTACAGATAATAGTGAGGGCATCAATCATCGCTTCTCCTCCTGCTTGTAGCAGTTCCGCGGGAATGTTGTCCACTCCCGCTGACTTCCCTTTCTTTAGCGATAGCACTGCTGCCTCAACTTCTTCCCGGAGAATTGGGAGGATTTCTTCTTCTTCTCGGGACATGCTAGAACTGATGGGTCTCCATTTGGTGTATGGTTGTAAAGGTCAGAGCAGTACTCTGTCCATCTGTCCAAGACTTCTTGTTCTTCTGTAAGGCATATGCCAGACTTGCTTTGGATCGTGGAGACTTTGGGCTGTTTGACACTTGTCAGCCGCTTTACAGTCTGGTAGGCATTCTTGCTGTTGTTCTTGTTCAGACTGTTCTCTATTTCCTGGCATTGATCTTCTATCCAGTTCTCCTTTGCTGTGCGCATGCCTTTTCGGATGTCATTGTTGATTTTTCGGTAGATATCAGCTCCCTGTGAGGTGTTCTTTTTTTTTTTTTTTTTTTTTTTTTAAATCTCTCTTCGTTTATCCAAAAGTTCAGGTGTGATCCACGGCTTTTTCTTTGGTCGGTGCTTGCCAAGGATCTCAGTGGCGGCATCTATCACAGCTGAGTTGAAGGTGGTGGTCATGCTGTTGACATCCACTTCACCAGCCCCCAAAATGAGCAGTGGTGCAAATTTCCCTCAAATTGTGGCCTGAAATAGTTCTGCCACCTCCGGGTCTTGCAGTTTGTCCAGGTCAAACTTCATTCTAGTGCACTTTGCTGTATTTACTCTCTTCAATTGGAGCCGGAAAGACATCATCAAGAGATCGTGGTCACTTCCGATGTCTTCTCCTGGAAAAGTGCGTGTCCTGCCAATGTTGATGCTTGATCTGAAGCGTTTCTTGACCATGATGTAGTCTATTTGGTTGTGATGCTCCCCGCTGGGACTGTGCCATGTCCATCGTCTGGAGTTTTTGTGGAGACCAAGCTTGTTTGCCAGTACCAGATTGTTGTATCTGGCAAACTCCAAGAATCTCAGACCCCTGTCATTTGTCTCGTTGTTGCAGTGGGGTCCACATGTGTCTCCCCATTTGTGGTGCGCATCTTGGCCAACCTTGGCATTCCAGTCGCCTTGCACTATGACTATGTCCTTTTTCGGCACTTGGTCAAGGACCGCCTGTAGATTTTCATAAAATCCTCCACTTCGCTGTCGTCATAGTCTGATGTTGGGGCATAGGCCTGGATGATGGTGATGTTGAAAGGGGCTGCTCTCAGGGGGATGGTAATGAGTCTACTGGAGACTGGGCGGCAACCCATGACAGTGGCTAGAATGTTCTTGTGGACCACGAATCCAACGCCGTGTTCGTGTCTGTCATCTCTACCGCTGAAATAGAGCTTGTGGCCTTTGTCGGTCGTTGTTTCACCTAGGCCTTTCCAGCGCAGTTCGCTGATGCCTAGAACGTTCCATCGATAGTGGTCCAACTCGTGGGCCAGTTCTTCTAATTTTCCTTCCGCAGTTAGGGTCCTGACATTCCAGGTTCCTATTACGATGTTGTTTCTCGCGCGGATCTTGCTAAATTGTCCATCAGTAGCATACTTAACACCTCCGTCCTGGTGGCCAACGGAAGGCGCGGTCCTTGAGCCGGGCGACGACCGATCCGGTATGGAATTAGTGGATAGTGTCATTATGTACTGTGTCTTGGGCAAAAAAAGACTTGACGGTGCCCAATCCTCTCCAGGCTGTTGGCCACAGCCGAAATCCACGAATACAGTGTGGCTCGCCTTGGCCCTGAGCACGTGGTCGTTGAACCTGTAGTAACGTGAGGTTCCTCGCCCTGGCAGGTGACTTCTGTGTAGAAGACTTTCGCCCAGTGATGCCGTGTTAACATTACCCCTGTTAGTCGCCTCTTACGACACGCCGGGAAACGTTGGGTCTATTCTGTTCAGTGCCCGAACCCACAAACAAACAGCAACAAATATATTACAGACACACAACAAGGGCAACAAAATACAAGACATACACGTGGTGTAAAGGCAGGAAGATCGCTACAATAGGAAACTGAAAGGAAAATAGTTTTGTATTTTTAAAATTAAATTGGCTTTATCTAATATTATTTTGAAGGGAGGGAGGAAGCCGGAGTACCCGGAGAGAACCCTTGGTGACCCGTAAAGTCTCATAAGAATCACAAATTTTTGCCCCGTGCGGAGCTCGAACCCGCGACCATCGGCATTGAACACCGGCGCCTACCCACTGCGCTACGGGCTACCCCATAACCATGACTCCTGCATACCAACCGAGGAATACTAAGTGAAGAATGGCTAAAAACAATAATAAACACGCACACACATACATACACTTTAACTGCCGCACCCACATCTTACAAAACCGAACTTATGTGACTCATCTCGTCAGACTTTTTAACAAAGAAACGGCCTATGGGACTTACTTGGTTTGGTGAATTTGGAAAACAAGGATTTACTTAATAATAAACTGACAAAACCAAGCGGATTTGACTTACTTGGTTTTGTGAATTTTTTTAACAAGGATTTAATTCAATAATAAACTGACAAAACCAAGTGGGTGACTTGCTTGGTTTTGTAATGTTCTCAACAAAGACATATCTCAAGAATAATCTGACAAAACAAAGCAAGTCCACAAATAGTCTTAAAACATCAAATCTATCAAACATTTCTTTAACATTCAAGGTATGCACTCTTAAATCGAGGAATTGCATTATAATATGCCCTTAAACTTCCAGAAACGATCGCGTAATATAGCGCAACACAAAACGTCGATTTTCTCGAAAGTAGGTTTTGTGGACTTGCTCGGTTTTGTCAGTTCACGGCAGAATATCTAATGCATAAATATGAAATTGCCAGGCCCACTTCGGCGCTGCTCTCGCCCCATCCACAAGCAGGGTGGAGGATCACGAAAGCTCTAATCAGAAATTTATTTAGATCACCAGCGGGAAACTTTTTGTAATGAACGAGCGGATGGTGTGAATGTTTGCGTGTGGGTGGGAGGGGGCTGGTGGAGGGAGAGGAGGTGCGTGGATGTGTGCGAGGGTGGCTAGCTGAGATTCAGTTGCTGAGGCGGAGGATGTTGGTGTGATGCTGGCGCTGTTGTTGCCTCGCCCATGCCAGCCAGGTTTGGTGAGGCTCGGGCTTTTTTTTTAAATTTTATTTTATTTATTATTATTATTATTATTTTATTTTTTTTTTTTTTTGGTATTTTTTTTTTCTCTGGCTGCTGCTTTCGGTGGTTCGGTCCGGGCGAGTGATCATGTTGTGATGAGTGGTCTACAGTGTACCGCGCTATTTGTGACAATAGTATGGGTGGTGGTGATGATGGTGATTATGGTTTAGATACAAAACGTTATGTTGAATGTTGATCTTAAATTGTTATTATCATTTTTAAATCAGGCATTTTAATCGTTAAAAAAATTCACCTTTAAAAAAATATGTTTTTAGTGTTGTCCTTGATTTGGAGACATTATTGTTATTATAGTTGTTATTGGTAAAATCTAATATGCTTATAGCATCCGTATCTAATCTAGTAGTATGTTACTTTTTACCCGGGTTATTTTATTCCTTTTTATGGCTGTATCACTTGTATATATTATACGTTTGTTGTAACAATGTATTATGTTAATATTGATATGTGATACGGTAACATGTTTACTTTTTCTTCTTTTAATCACTATGTACATAATCAAACGCAAGGCTGTGGTAAGTCTTAGTTACTCCACTTAGTACTCGACTCGCCCTGAGTGCTTGGAGTGTGTGTGTGTTTAGGCGTGTGTTCAGGAATGGGAGTGCGCGCGAGTGTTTTGTTTTGGCTTTATTAAACAATGATATGTGGAAAATGTATTAAACTGCAAATGTTATGTGTACAATCAAACACGTAAAGTGTGTATGTATTTTTGAGCTGTATGGTTTTATGAATAAGTATGCTATTTTTATATCTGAAAGCTACAGCGCTTATTAGTTAGGTATTATTAAGGTTTTGCGTAGCGATGTTTTGTTGCGTATGAAGTTATGTTGGGTTATTTGGCTTGTCTGTTTTTAAATAACAAAACAATTAGGCCGGAATTCTATACATTTTAATAATTAGTAACTGTGTACATATTTTTAATTTTACAAAGAGCGATATAAAGCTGACACTGTGTACATGGCGTGAAAGATGAGTTGAATGCAGTTGTATGTGCATGTTATTGTGGTTGTGATGTTATTTTATAGTGATAATTGTGTTGTCATATCCTGCTTTTAGCCTTTAGTGTAAATAGGCGCAAGCCTCCTGCACTTTAAATGGAATAAATGGAATGGAATGTTTTTTTAAAAAAAAAAGAAAAAGAAAACTGCATGTGTGCCTGCTTGCAAGAGTTTACTTTTGTCTAGTTATTTGTCAAGGATTCTGAATTCATTTTGATTCCTATATAGTGGCTTGTGTATTATTTTTTTCTGGCCTTTCCCTACTTTTTCCATCGTTTCTCCATCCCTCTTTCTTCCTTTCTCTCCCTCTCTTCCTTCCGTTCCCTTCCTCTCCTTCCAACTTCCTTCCCTCTCTTTCTTCCTTTCTCTCCCTTCCTCTCTCTCCCTCTTCATTCCCTTCGAGCTTCTCTTCCCCTCTTTCTTCCTTTCTCTCCCTCTTTTTCTCCCTTTCTCACTCTCCTTTCCCCTTCTTTTTCTTATCGTACTTGTAGCTAGCTAGGCCTCGCGCGCGGCATGCTTGCGAGAAAGCGTTTTAGTTATCCTATATGCACGTGCCTGCACTTTTGGGAAAGGAGAGCACGCTATGCTGCGGACATTTCCACAGCGAATATATTTATAGCTGGCAACCTAGAAGTGTTCTCCGAGCTGCTGTGGGGAGGAGTGTAGGTTGGCCTTTAAACTCGTAATGTCACATTCTCGCTTCTGATTGGTCCTCGTAAGATCGGCTTATGTATATTTGCAGAAGAATTCAAACTTGCGCTATCCTTGTGAAATTTTACATCAGCCAGTACGCCAGGAAATACGTAAGGAATTCACAAGCATAACACAAGTGTGACCGGGTGCGTATCACAAGTGTGGCTGGGCCTTAAAGGCAGGTTAACGTGATTTTGTTCTGTTCAAATCGCGATGATGTGTGTGCGACTGAATAAATAATGACAAGATAAATAATTTGCAAACGTGCAGACCGTTTTCATCCTTTTTTTCTTTTTAAAAAATTATATTTTATTTCGATACTAGATTGTTTTTTTGTTTTTTTTGTGTGTTTTTTTTTTAAAATTAAATACTTGATCTACCGACTTCAAGCCCTAACTAGATATACTGTGTGTGATTGTTATTGCAATTGTTAATAATTCTGCCAAGATGCAAATACGCACTATACATACTTCTCCATCGGGGGCAATTAAAATTTGTCGACTTGACTTGACTTGACTTGAACTTCGTAGTTTTCTGCGGAGTGTTTAGTTCACCCCGTCAACGAACTCCAAGTTCAGTTCGTAAGAGTTGACTTCTTAGGTTTGTTGACTTTCGATCGAAGTAGAGCTTGGTTAACACCGTCTGTTTTTAATTACAGGATGCTATCACGCGCTTTTTTTTTTTCTATTCAAACTCAAAGCGCAGCCATCTAAAGAGACCGCTACAAAAGTCGCAACAGACATCAATGTTTATTTTTGAAATTTTAGATTGACTGCTACCGAAACCATCATTAAAGGTAGGGACGAAACCCGAGTACCCGGACAGAACCCTCGGTGTCCTGAAAAGTCTCGTACCAAAGTCACATATCCCACACCGGGTACGAACCCGGCACTTTGGGCATAGGAACCAGCTCACTATCCACTGAGGTAGCAGTTGTTCTTAGTCTTCACTGATCATCTAGACAGTCTATATGAGCTCTTATAATGATTCACAAAATGGCCATGAATCGGTACAACTTAAGTTAATATAATGAATACAGATCGACGAATAACGTCTTCTTCTTCTGTAATCCTGGGGAAGGTCCACAGCTTTTATCACGATTCGCACAATTCCTGTATCATATGAACCAGTACAACTTACGTTAATCTGATAAATAAATACTGATACAAAAAGATTTTTTTTCATTTTTTCATTCTTCTTTGTCTTCGTGTAGTAGTAGTAGTAGTTGTTGTTGTTGGTCTTCTTCTTCTCCTCCTCCTCCTCCTCTTGCTCTAACAGTCTAGAAATTCGATTAACGATCACTTCCCCCAACCCCCGGTCGCTTCCTCCCTAGACATAGCGCCGTCGGGAACTGGTTCAGAACAACAATCGCAGTGCGTCAAGGATGCCTACTCTCCAACGCTCTTCAACCTCTTCCTGGAGCGCAGCATGTTAGATGCCCTTATGGGATAAAGCAATCTCCAACCTCCGTTTTGCGGATGACATTGATGGATTGGCTGGAGAGGAACAAGAACAGCTGGTACTGAGGCCTGACACCACCTCCAGAGCCTATGAAATGGAAATAAGTGTAGAGAAGACCAAAATGATGACCAGCAACATCAATGGCATCAACCCGGACATCAAAGTCCAAGGCCAATCCCTCAACACAATGCATAGCTTCTACTATTTAGGAGTCATTGTATCAGACAATGGGTCCCGACAGGAAGTCCTCTCCAGGATCATTAAAAAAACTGGGGCCCTGACAAGGTTGAAGCCCATTTGGAAATACGGGACCATCAGTCTACATTCCAAGGTAAGGCTGCTGCTCTCCCTTGTCATCTCCATCTTCCTATACGCTTGCGAAACATGGACGCTCACAGCAGATCTACAACGAAGAATACAGGGTATGGAGATGAGGTGCTACAAAAGGCTTCTGGGCATTTCCTATACCCAGCACATCACCAACAACGAAGTCCGACAGACCATCACACAAGCCATTGGACAACACGATGACATGCTCACAGTGTTGAGGAAACAGAAACTCCGATGGTAGGGCCAAGTCACAGAGCATCAGGCCTTAAAAACCATCCTAAAAGGCACGATGCAAGGAGGAAGAAGAATAGGGAGACAAAAAAGAGGTGGGAGGACAACATTCGAGAATGGACTGGTTTGACACTGAACGAAGCCATGAGGGTTGCTGAGAACAGAGAAAGAGGCAGTACGCTGGCTCAACGATCATCTGTGATGCCCCAACGACCTTTGAGTTACGGGATAGGATAGGATAGGACAGGAATATTGTGTTTTGTATGTAAAATTCAACTATTAACGAACTGAAGTATTATAACACTTAAAGCAAGAAAGTAAACTACTGATGTTTGATTGTGATTACCGAGAATATTACTGTAGTTTGTTTAAGACTACCGATGTTTCATCATTGATCGTGAAATCAGTTTCGAAATATGTAAACAGTTGTTCAGTTTTCTTAGCCGCTTTTATTTAAAACAAATGTGCACTGAAGACGTTACTTTAGTTTCTTGAAGTAGTTGAAGCAACCACAACAACTACAATGAATGGTGGAATCGATCAGGTCTAGTGTTTTATTACCTCGAAAGGCAAAAAGATTAATAGAAAACAGCGGATTCCTTTTCCATTGCAAAATGAAACTAACAACAGGGACAAATATAAATGTGAATCCAATCACGAAAGCAAATGCAAAGCAGCTCTGGATGTAGAGGTACGTAACAGTTTTTTACAATGATGATGATGATGATGATGATGATGATGATGATGATGATGATGATGATGATGATGATGATGATGATGATGAACCTGTTCAACACACCTGTCGGTAGCACTCAGCGCATACCAAAATATTCGACGCTGCATGCACCCAGTGCGCGTGCCTTTGTTATTTTTTTTTTGATAAGTATATATTTTTATAAGTATATATTTTTATAAGTATATATTTTTATAAGTATATATTTCTTCGCTATTTGTATGCTTTTGGGAAGACGTTTTTGCATCAGTATTGTTACCCATGATCTGTTTTTATGATTTATGATTTTAGTTTACCCGACTAACATCGTGTGACTCGGAATGAAGCATGAAGCCTTTACACACGCTTAAATGTGAAGTTTCTTCATTTCCTTGTGATTAAAGGATCCCTTTTCTATTTGGGCAACTCCACCTCCTCGCGCTCCGCCCCCTCGCTCCATTCCCACACTTTCCGTCTTCCTTCCTCCCTTCACAGTAATAATCAGTGCGGATACACCTATAGCTCAGGTTGTGTTATTACACTTTTAAAAAAAAACAACAACAACAAAAATTAGCCTTCGTGGAAAAAAAATTAAAGAAGCCGATAGATACATAATACTCACTACAGGTACGTCTTATCTATGTCTAACCCATAAGAAAATTACACGCGACAGATAGTAATGTATTCCATTATCTAAAGACCCCGCAGAGCGCGCACACACAGACACACATACACACACGCCCGTAGACACACGCGCGCGCTCTCAGGCTCGCGCTAACGCTCCAAGTTATAATTATAGATATATTTTCCATTTAAAAAAGAAGGTAATAAAAAAATCACCCTAAATTTACGTTACTCGTGTTTTGCGCCTGCGCGCGCATTAATGTGCGCAGACACTAGTTAATACGTTTTGGAGTATTTAATTGTTATCAATGTGAATATAAGGTAGTACATTCTTTCATTTAATGTTATGTTATGTTATTTTAATTTATTTGTATTTTTAAAATGTTATTTTATTTCACGTTATTTTATTGTAAGTAATGTTATTGTATGTTGCGCTGTTTTTTCTTATGCGCGTTACCTATTGTGTTCCAAGACAATGCCATTGTCTAAATTATTCCTGCAACCTTTCGAAGACTATACACCACAGTTTTATTTTAATGGTTGGACTATTATTATTATTGTAGTGGCTAATGTATCTCGTAGCGCAGTTGGTAGGCGCTGGTTTCTTATGGCGAAAATCGCGGGTTCAAACAGCGCAAGAGCTGACTCATGTGACTTACCGGTACGTCCCTATCCTATCCCGTAACTCAAAGGTCGTTAAGACGCCAATAATGTTAGGGCTGATGTTGTACCCTCTAATGGTTGCCCACAGAGCTGCATGCCAAACTCGGTCAAAGGCTTTCTTTAAGTCTACAAACACATGATATAGATGTTGTTGGTGCTGTAGGTATTTCTCGCAGATTATTCTGACATTGAAAATCTGTTCAGTGGTACTTCGCCCTGCCCTGAATCCTGCTTGCTTTTCAGCTATGATTTGTTCAACCTGTTGAGTATTATTTTCAGGAGGACCTTGCTGGGATGGCTGATAGAACCCTTTTTGGGAAGAGTGATGACAAGCGACTGAGTCCATGGCGTAGGCCACTCCCCATTCTGCCAGATCTTGAAACAATTCTGCGAGTATTTTGTCCATTCCCGCTGATTTCCCCTTCTTCAGCGATTGCACTGCTGCCTCAACTTCTTCTCGGAGAATTGGGAGGATTTCTTCATCTTCTTTGTTCTGGGGACATGTTTGAACTGATGGATCTCCGTTTGGCGTGTGATTGTAAAGGTAAGAGCAGTACTCTGACATCTATCTAAGACTTCTTGTTCTTCTTTTAGGCACAAAGCCAGACTTGCTTTATATCGTGGAGATCTTGGGCTGGTTAACACATGTCACCAGCTTCACAATCTGGTAGGCCTTATTGGCATTGATCTTCTATCCAGTTCTCCTTTGCTGTGCGCATGCCTTTTCGGATATATATCATTGTTGATTTTTCGGTAGGCATCGGCTCCTTGTGAGGTGTTCTTTTTCTTTTTCATCTCTCTTCGTTTGTCACACAGATCCGAAAGTTCAGGTGTGATCTACGGTTTCTTCTTTGGGCGATACTTGCCAAGGATCTCAATGGCGGCATCTGTCACAGCTGAGTTGAAGGTCTTGGTCATGGTGTTGACATCTACTTCACCAGCTCCCAAAATGAGCAGTGGTGCAAATTTCCCTATAATTGTGGCTTGGAATAATTCTGCCACCTCGGGGTCTTGCAGTTTGTCCAGGTCGAACTTCAGTCTGGTGCATTTTGCTGTGTTTACTCTCTTCAAGTGGAGCCGGAAAGACATGACGAGATCGTGGTCACTTCCAATGTCTTATCCTGGAAAAGTGCGTGTCCTGCCAATGTTGACTCTTGCTATGAAGCGTTTCTTGACCATGATGTATTCAATCTGGTTGTGATGCTCTCCGCTGGGACTGCCAGGTCCGTCGTCTGGATTTTTTTGTGGAGACCAAGCATGTTTGCCAGTATAAGATTTTTGTATCTAGCAAACTCCAAGAGTCTCAGACATATGTCAGTTGTCTCGTTGTTGCAGTACGTACCGAGACTTTTAAGGTCACCGTGGATTTTTCTAAAGAGTGCTCTGACTCTGCTTGTCCTTCCCACCTGGCTTACTGTTACCGTGTAGTCATTGACAATGATTGTTCATACACACTTGCATTCACAACACACGAACGTGGCCTACTCGAACGCATTAGGCCTATGCATCTTCATCCATCCATACACCGGAACACAGCATGACATGAAACACACCAGATCGATGTAGAATAACATGGAATGCCCATTTCAATGGGGGTTGGTCATACGCACAAACACACAGACATACATACACCTAAAGAGCACTCGCGCACACCAACACATGCACGCTCCTAAACACACACACACACACACACACACACACACACACCCACACACACACATACACACATACTATTGTTCTGTTGTATACTACCCGCATGTCTTCGAACTAGCTCACAGCGTGATGCATGACGTAAATTCCGTCCTTTCACCGCGGGAGCTAAATCATTACAGAGGACAAAAGGGACAGAGAAAAAAGGAAACCTGAATTGAGTGAAATTGAATCGTTTACCAGAATACACGTTTTAAAATCCCTAAAACCCCTAGTCTTCCAACCTGTCCACAGAGAAGTCGAAGTCCAAACCTTTAATAGGATAATAGCGTAAGGTCCTGTAGACCTGTCTTACAGCTAGTCCTTAATAAACAATTAAGAACACAAAAAAGTAGCATACAATTAATTTGAAACGAACATAAACCTTAGCTATGGTAAGAAAGAACGAAGATTGTATTAATGCACCTGAATACGCATACTACTCCCTTCTTCCCACCCCATTTTCTTCCCCCATCCTCCGACACCCTTTCCTCCACCACACATACACACGCACACACACATACACACGCACACACACACACACACACACACCCACGCGCAAATTCATACATTCTCAAAAACTTAAACTATCGCAGGGTAGGAAAGAACAATAGCTTCGGATGAGAGTATAAACCGAGGTCTAGTCTGTTTGTCGCATACATTCCATCATAACGGACTTTAAAGATCCTGACGCTCATGTCCTAGACGGGTGAGTGCCGGTAACAAGAACACGCCCAGCATGCATTTGGTCCTTCTCCCCCATCCCTGGCTGGCCAGGATAGTGCTCAGTTGTCCGGGCGTCAGACCATGCGCCCAAAGGCTGCGGTTGGGCGTCTCGGGCGGTTTGAGTTAGATCCTGTATCGGCCAGCGCCTATAGTCTGGTCAAGTACGGCGAGATAAGTGCGCTATAAAAATCCTCAATAATAAAAATATTAATTTATAAATCTTAAATATTAGGAGCAAAGGGAGAGCACAAATTTGTGGAGTCTAGTTTTAAACGATGTTACTGATTTACTATCCTTGACCTCTTTTGGTAGAGAATTCCACAGGCTTGGACCAGAATACGACAGAGATGTTTTAAATATGTCTAAGCGTGGTTGTGGAAATGTTAAATTGTGTTTAAAAGATGAATACCGAGATGATGATTTGCTAAAAAGTGCTTTTAAATGAGCAAGAGCTTTATCGTTCAGTATTTTGTGCATTAAACGGCTTCATTGTAAAGTTAGGTGTTTGTTAAGAGGGAGCATGCCAGCTATTTTCAATTTTAAATCGGTTGTGATGGAAGTTTTGGGGATAACTAGTTTTGCAGCTCTGCGACCACTGCAACCGTCCCATACTGTGGAAGCATAATCATAGTGCGGTTTAATATAAGCATTATATATATAAAAAAAGAAGTTTTTTTAGCATCTGCGGTTATGATAGATTGAAGCCTAGACAGCATACATAATTTTGTTGAGATAGTTTATATAAAATATATATTGTTAGGTGAGTGTGAATATGTCGTTCTAGGATCTAGGAAAGTGTAGACAGAAGTGATATTGGCCGATAGTTATTAAGATCAGAACTGACTTTTGATTTAGGAAAGGGAATAACCTTAGCATGTTTCCATGTAATTGGAAATACATTTTTAATAATGTATAAATTGAAGATGGATGTAAAGGAATTAATAATATAAGGCAAATAAATTTTCAAAATCTTATTACTTATTTCATCTGAACCTGCTAATTTTTTTATTTTTTATTTTTAAGTTTTGATATGTATAGTAACTTTGTAATGATTGGTATTTCAAAGGGTAAAGAGTTACCTGTTCTTTTCTTACAAAATTGTTTAAGGCTATCAGAGCAAATGTACTGTGTATATTTTGAGGAATCCGAGTTCAGTACAGAAGTAGCGACGGAAAGGAAATGGTTGTTGAAGTCATTTGCAGATAAACTGGATGGAATGTCATGATGATTTAAAGATGAGCCTTTAATAAAAGAATTTAGTGCATGCCAAAGTTGAGAAATGTCTCTTTTATTTTCTATTATTTTATTAAAGTAGTTTCTTTTGGAGTCACGCACCACGTTTTATATTTTATAACGATTTTGTTTGTACTCTTGAAACTGTTTAGCACATTAAAATTTGTCTCGCTGTGACATTGCATCTATGATTTCTGGAGTCAGACATGATGGGAGCTGATGTTGATGAGGTCACCCTAGTAGGTGAAGTTATCAACTGAATAAGAAAAGAAAATGATATTAGGCAGTTCCATCTAACTTCTGGTTTCAAGAGATCAATGTTAAAATAACTAAGAAAGGGTAAATCAGCATTAGGCTTAGATTTATAATTATGGTCCATCATGTCTGAAAAGTAATCAAACCAGTCAGCAGTGGCAGCTGGATTCCTGTACAGGATATACACAAGCACAGGCGAGGTTGTGGCTGCATGCTTCAGCTCTAGCCAAACACATTAAATATTTACGTGTTCGAAGTCTTGCCTTCTTACGGTGAAAGGATAAATGGATGTATGAATGTAAACTGCAACACCAGTTTCACCGTAAATCTGTACGTCACGTCTAATAATAACATAGTCTGGAATACTTATTAAAGAGTCACATATTTTAAAACTAAGCCGCGACTCTGTAATGCCATAGAGATGAAATTTTGGATCGGTATTCCGCAAAAACACTGACAGATCTGACACTTTAGCGTTCAG
The DNA here is from genome assembly GCA_036898135.1 of Oncomelania hupensis. Classification (NCBI taxonomy): domain Eukaryota; kingdom Metazoa; phylum Mollusca; class Gastropoda; order Littorinimorpha; family Pomatiopsidae; genus Oncomelania; species Oncomelania hupensis. Next base: position 17,668,676 of record CM072521.1, on the reverse strand, counting down.
GCTGGCAATGGTCAGGTGACCGATTTTCAACACAGGCACTGTCTACTCAATTAAAGCAATTGTCTACACATATACACGATACACACACAAAATACGATCTATGGAAATATAAAATATTCAACATCAGCAGCATAGTAAAGTACACGCAAAGCTTGAATGCTTCTTGCACCAATTTTGCAGTCTATATTTTATATACGCATAAAAAATAATATCCAGGAATTGCAGTTGATCTGCACTGAAATGAAATAAACACAGACTTAGCACAACTCCCGTTGTGTGTTTAGAACACTGCAACTAGGTTAGAAGTGACGTCATTACTGGTCCTGCCACAGGCCAGTGACAGTCTGCATTAAATACTGTACCGGTAACTTTTTAACTTCTGGTGTGTGTGGGTGTGTGTGCGTGTGTGTGCGTGTGTGTTGGTGTGTGTGCGTGCGGGTGTGTGTGTGTGTGTGTGTGTGTGTGTGTAGGTGGGTGTTTTGTGTTAGGGGTTAGAAAGTAGGATGCATGACTTTTATTATTTCATAAGCTACATTCATGTTGTGTACACCTGCTTTTCTGTTCTTTGGGGTGTATTGTTTTAATCCCTGAAGTCTTTTGTGTTTTATTGCTTTTGTGCCGTTGTGTTGATGAAGTGTACGCCGCACACACATTTCCTTGTGTTTTCATGGGGACAATAAAGATTCTGATTCTGATTCTGATTCTGATATATATATATATATATATATATATATATATATATATATATATATATATATATATATATATATATATATATATATATATATATATATCTTCTATCTTCAATCTATATATATATATATATATATATATATATATATATATATATATATATATATATATATATATATATATATATATATATATATATATATATATATATATACGCATAATACATGGTTTACCGCGACATGTGTTCTGGCACCGTTTTTTGGCAACACCTATTTCTACTGGTCATATAAAGTCAAATTTGATGTCAGACTGTTAAATGGACATCTGTGATTATAAATATGGGTCAATATTAAATATATATATATTACACCTCGAGAAATTTGAGAAACAAACAGGTTGCCACAACACCCTGTCTGTGACATATGTGGTCAAAAAACGGTTATGCGACTAACATACACTATATATATAAATATATTTTTATAACGGGCATGCTGATTGAACAAATACATTTAAGATTAATCTATGGACAACTGTTATTATAAATACGTAACAATATTTTTAAAAACATAAAATTAAACATGTTCTTGGGACTGTGGAAGATATGCATTCAAACTCAACTGTAAAAGACCGTGAAGACGGCAGCTTGCTAGCTGATTCGTTTTTTTTATTTTTCTTCTTCTTCTTTCTTCCTACGTCACACTTCCTACAATGACGTAAAATAAACACCATGACGCACATGGAATACTAATAAAACACACACATACAGTTCCAAGTCAAGATCTGCTACATCTCCCTTCTCAAATAATCACAGTACTAATAGTACATACATTAATACCTATCCTATCCTATCCCCTAACTCGGAGGTCGTAGGGGCACCACAGATGATCGTTTAACCAGCGTAATCCATCTTTCCCTGCCCTCAGAAACCCTGATTGTTTCGCTCATTGTCAAACCAGTCCATTCTCGAATGTTGTCCTCCCACCTCTTTTTTGGTCTCCCTCTTCTTCTACCTCCTTGCTCTGTGCTTGCAGGATGGTCTTTGCAAGACCTGATGAGGTGCTACAGAAGACTTCTGGGCATTTCCTATACCCAGCACATCACCAACGACGAAGTCCGACAGACCATCACACATGCCATTAGACAACACGATGACCTGCTCACAGTGGTGAAAAAAACGGAAACTCCGATGGTATGGCCACGTTACCAGATCATCAGGTCTTGCAAAGACCTTCATGCAAGGCACAGTGCAAGGAGGTAGAAGAAGAAGGAGACCGAAAAAGAGGTGGGAGGACAACATTCGAGAATGGACTGGTTTGACACTGAGCGAAACAATCAGGGTTGCTGAGGACAGGAAAAGATGGAGTACGCTGGTTAAACGATCATCTGTGGTGCCCCTACGACCTCCGAGTTACCGGATAGGATAGGATACGATAGGATAGTTTGCTGTGGTATTTTTCACTTCACATACAATTAGTGTGAGGGAGAGAGAGAGAGAGAGAGAGAGAGAGAGAGAGAGAGAGAGAGAGAGAGAGAGAGAGAGAGAGAGAGAGAGAGAGAGAGAACACATGATCAAAATAATTATAACAAAATTAAGAAAATAAAAAAAACCCATGTATTTATTTGTCAAAGTCAAAGATGTTATTACTTAAACCCAAAAGCTATGGCAATTTGTTTGTACTAAAAGAATTGGGTTGTTTTGTTATCTAAATAATAATACATTATAAATGTTGCAGGGTGTGTGCATATGAGTGATTAAAAGTAGAAAGTGATATCGCGCAGTCTTTGTCCAATAAGACGAACACTTGGTTGGGATGATTTGATTTTATTCAGAGTTTGCATGAGATTTACATCATCAATCAAGCAATTGATCATGCAAGCAACCCTCTATAAATAAACAATAAAGACCAATGCTAAACAGAATTTTTAAAATTGATTAAAAAAAAATTATGAACAACATGAAGATGATACTTGAATTAATGACAAATGCAAAACTTTACAGTTATAAATCAAATAAGCCAAACATATAATGTAATGAATATCATCCATTGTAAAAGCTTGAGAACAATTACAAAATAAGCTCAGAACTTTAGGCAAAAATTATTAAGTAATTATGAAAATCCAAAATGACTACCAAGATCATGAGATCAACGGAACATTCAACATTTTTTCAAAATGAGTCAATAGCATAAAAATATAAAAGTATTAAAAGAATTAATTTTTTAAAAAACTTTTGTGATAATGAAAATAAAATATATTTATCTCACTTCACTCACACGGATTACATTATATTACATGATTATTGCTTTAGGTCCAGCGGACTCTTCCGAGCCAAATCAGGACAAGTGTAGCCGAACCAGGTCCACAAAATCAAGACCACAACTTCGCTGAAAGAGGACTCGCCCCTGATCCGCATAAAAGATCTGCCGAAACAACACTAGTGGTAACACTGAAGGCACTCCACCAGCCGGTCACTTTACAATAAAGACATCCCACGCAGGGGGCGCTGAGGCTATACTCTAATTTATCGAACCCCCGTTTACAAAAACAAAATAGAATATAAACATCATTATAAAATACCAACAAAACACATACATATAAAATGCCTACATTGCCAAATAATAACATCATAGGAAGCCCCAATGACCACCTGGCAGAAAGCGTCTAATATTTCCAAGCTGATCCAACAGACCTCACACACAAATGAGGAGTTTTGTCCCGGAAGAGTTTCACGAAAAAAAGGTAGGTGACTGGTCAAGCAAAGAAGAAGATAGTATAGTAGATTGATAGAGAACAGAGTAGAAATGAGAAAGAACAAAGGAGAAAGACAGCGACAGTGGGAATTTAAAGCACTAAATTTCCAGAAAGTGGGGATACTATTTATACTGCCCCCCCCCCCCTTTCCTCACCCTCCCCCCCTCCCCCCGGCACTCCAACTGGGGTGTTCCGAAAACAATCACACTTGCACATTAAATGTCTCCATAATACCTTTAAAAAACATACACATACAAATGTTTTGTAAGACATTACATGTACATAAGAAGGCAAGAAACCGTGGTCCCACATCAAGGAAGCATGAAACTTGTCTCACATCTGTCACTGTCACATCAGTACACACATAAATGAACACACGTTGCTTCACTTTAAAACAACAACAACAACAACAACAAACAACAGATAAACAATGATTCATTTGAACAGTTTTTCTTCAAAATGTTTATAAACGTCTCCAAAATAGCAATTCTCAAACATGGAAAACTGCATATATATAGGCAATGATTGGAAGCCAACACATCTGAAGCATATATCAAAACTCCACAGACGATGATGTTGGTAGTCAGTGGTTGTCTAGTATAGCAAAACTGCAATGCATACTACATACCATTGTACATAATGACAGGGGGAGAACCGCCAACCATACTTCATGTACATTAGACAATTTGTGCCTTATGTCATTAGGCAAGAAAATGTAGCGCACATCAGGAAAGCGTGAACACATGCCTGCCATCAGTAAACACATATTCATAAAAACGTATTCTTGGAAATAACTAATCTACAAATATCTTCACCTGTACAGCAATTTCTGTCTGTAAGGCAATTTCTGCCTAAACCCTAGTAAGGCAATTGCCAAATTATTTGGCCTTTCCTGTCTGTTGTTAGGCAATTCCCCACTGAGGTTACGCAGGCAGGCAAGTAGATTAACGTCCCCAGACACATAAGCATATGGGGGACTTGGATGAACGAGGGCCGATGTAATAAGAAGTCGTTTTGCAGAATGGAGTCAAATGAAGAAGGAGCGCAAAAGCTGCTACAACAACCAGCAGGAAGATGCGTTGAATCGGAAGGAAGACGGCGTCAATAATGTAGAGTGAAGATGTGACAAGGGTAGCAAAAGGGACGCCAAGACAAGGCCGCCAAAGGTATAGCAGAGGGAGGGAGGAGGGCCAAAGGGCGACTAGGATGGCAGAGTGAGCGGATTATTTATTGTCTAAGGAGAGATAAAATAATTTTTATATGAAGACAGACCAGGTCTGCCGGGTTATTGCACGGAACAGTATAGGGCCTATATTATATAAAAACAATCAAATTATATAAATTTAATCTAAAATTAATGATAAAACACGTCCGAGTAAGATTAAAAGCGGGTTAAAAAGAAAACTGCACCAGATCAAGCTTGAACCAGAGCGGCAGCCAGCGGGCACGCGGGAAGGCCAGTTTAGGTAGGATCCGGTCCCACCACTGGGTCAGGACTGTCTCGGATTACCACGCCCATAGACTTGAGAGCAGCCTCCGTCAAAAGGGACTTTACATTACATTACATGATTATTGCTTTAGGTCCAGCGGACTCTTCCGAGCCAAATCAGGACCGGACAACCCCTGATCCGCATCAAAGATCTGCTGAAACAACCCTAGTGGTAAAACTGAACGCTCTCCACAAGCCAGTCACTTTACAATAAAGACATCCCACGCAGGGGACGCTGAGGCTGTACTCAAATTTATCGAACACCCGTTTACAAAAACAAAATGGAATACAAACATCATTATAAATTATCAACAAAACACATACATATAAAATGCATACATTGCTAAATAATAACATCTACCACCTGGCAGAAAGCGTCCAATATTCCCAAGCTGATCCAACAGACCTCATACACAAATAAGGCGTGTTGTCCCGGAAAGTTTTTTTAAAAAAAGGTAGATGACTGGTCTAGCGAAGAAGAAGATAGTCTAGAAGATTGATAGAACAGAGCAGGAATGAGAAAGAGCAAATGAGAACGACAGCGACAGTGGGAATTTAAAGCACTAAATTTCCAGAAAGTGAGGATACTATTTATACTGAAACCCCCGGCACCCCAACGGGGGTAAAGGGGACTTGAGTCTCAGCCGTAATGTATAGACTACATCTTTAGCCGAACGCCGGTTGTAGATGGAGACAAACTCCGCTATGGGCTTATCATGCCGCTTAATAAATTCGGAAACGGACAGACAGCGTCCCTTAGGAAAGGAATGCTCCGCTATTTCCACAGGGGAGCCAGAGCCGGGGTGGGGGAGGGAAGGGGGGGGGGGGAGTCTACGACATCCCGTCCCGCGTACTATTTGGGCTCGAGGCAGGGGCCTTGGAGTCGGACTGTGAACTGGCTGTGTGACCGGGAGAAGACGGATTTCCCACAGCCAAGCTATGAACCGTAACGACAAGCCCAGCCACGGTGTGAACAAGTCTCTCCACCAAGCCTTCGAGCCTGAGTAAGGCAGCCCAGGATATCTACTGCCATCGGGAGGCGCAGAACCTGTCACTTAAGGGTTCGAATCCCTAGCGGTCTCTGTGACTGTGGGGTGCGGCAATGTACCCGAACCATCAACTGTCGAAGGAGGAGGGGGCGGGAGGGGGGGAGGGCGATAAACGCCCTCACAGGAGAAACGGGAGCACTAGGGCTTAAAATGAAGAACTAACTAATCCGTGTGAGCCCCCCTTACTCCCTGCCTCCCCAGGTGAAAGAATCTCTGTACATTCTTCTTGAAATAATGACTGATGTAGCTATACCTGTATCAAATCCATTTTTCTTTGCATCTAAGTCTATGAACGGTTACCTGGATGGCTGGCAAGCCATCCATGCTGTCCCATCAGATATTGGGCTACAGAAGCCAGAGTTGATCACATCGACGAAATGCAGAAAGTATGGAGCTACAATCACTCAACTGTTTGATTTGTCACCAAATGAGCAGAAATTGCTAGCAAATCACATGGGCCACTCTCTGAACATTGAAAAAGAGTACTATCGCCTGCATGAAAGTACCACTGAGATCACCAAAGTTGGAAGATTGCTTGCCAAAATTGACAGTGGAGAAACCCCAGATTGTTCTGTGTTTGAAGATGACAATCTTGCTAAATCAACCCCACACAGCAGGCATCAAGACAAGATGGTAAATTCTGTGTCTGTGTTACATAAGAAAATGTCTTGGGAGAGCCAGTTGTCCTTTGTTGCAGAAGATGCAGTATTGCTTCTTGTCAAGGACGTATTTTCTTTTCCCAGTCCCAGCTTTGGCATGTTCAACTGCACACACACAAAAAACCCATGTACTTGACCCAAAGTGTCATTAATACTCCACCCGCCTTTTAGGATTCGATTACGAACCTCGGCAATATGAAAAAACGACAGAATTTGAGACAATATACATGTAAGCAGTAGAGTCTTGAAAAGGAACATTGAAAGAGAATGTAGTGAGGCTACTCACTGGTAAGAATATTTTCATAAAAGAGATCATTTTGTTGATCATTATGCTATGCAGAGGGATCAGGGGCAATTTAGTTTAAAGTTCACAATGTTTTGTGGTTTCAAATTCTAGCACATACACAAAAAAATCCTAAAACCTAGGAAATTAGAAGGGGCCAGCAATTATTTATTTTAAACATATATATTCAATATTGTAAAGCAAAATTTTCTGTTTAAATCAGGAGGTTAAAGATTGCTATTTAACTAACACATTTATATAATAAAATAAGTTATATGTCTGAGAAACAAAGACATGTGTAACAAAAAGCAGTCAGTTCCAGTTTTTATTTAAAGAAAAGTTCAGGTTAATATGTCTTGGAAATTGGTTCATATAGGTGTGTTGCACGATTTCTTGCACAGAACGGGGGCAATAGTCAACACAAACTGCAGACCCAACAATACAGAAGACTCGGACGGCTTAACTTCATACAACAAACTCGCTCTATTGTGATATATTCTTTTTGTTTAACCATGGCCAACGGCACTTAGTTTTGACACTAGCATCGACCACTGAAACTGATTCACCTTCTTTTAACCGTGGCATTAAGTTGTAAGTACGGTACTGTTGTAAAGATCACTTTTAACTGAGCACAGGCGCCTCATAGTTTAGCAGACAAACATCTACAAAATCCAGGATCGTCAGAATTTTGGAAAAACTTATGTTCCTTCTCAAGCAAAAATGTACGAATGGTTTCAGTTGCCATATGGGAAAGATTGATCCATGTTCTTGCTCTTGACAAGAGAAAAACAGTGCTGATTTTTTTCAATAACCGATGTGATGACTTACCAGAATCAATTTGCTCTCCAACACTGGTCCATCCAGAGCTTGATTTATTGTCATCATCTACCAAAGAAACCAAAGAGCAAATGTAAAACAAACAACATTACTCCACTCAATTTTTAGAATACACATTTTGATTTTCAGATTTGCAGACGTCGGAATGTTTTGTTAGTATGATAGTATCAGGATGTCATAAGCTTTTTTCCTTTTACCGAATTTCAGATATATTTGTTTGCCAAGTTCATAAAAGGGGCTACAGTTTAAGCATTTAGATGGAAATGAGAAGACAATTTTGAAACAAAAAATTGTTTTGTTTTGTGGCTTATAACATCATAAATCAAAACGAATACAGAAACAGTGCGGTTTCAAAGCACATTAATATTAAGCTTTGTAATATATCCTATCCTATCCCGTAACTAGGAGGTCGTAGGGGCACCACAGATGATCGTTTAACCAGCGTAATCCATCTTTCCCAGTCCTCAGGAACCCTGATTGTTTCGCTCAGTGTCAAACCAGTACATTCTCGAATGTTGTCCTCCCACCTCTTTTTCGGTCTCCCTCTTCTTCTACCTCCTTGCACTGTGCCTTGCAGGATGGTCTTTGCAAGACCTAATGATCTGGTGACGTGCCCATACCATCGAAATTTCCGTTTTTGTCACCATTGTGAGCAGGGGTTCCATGTCACTTCAGCGCCAGCACTTCAGCACCAGAACTTCAGCGCCATACACTTCAGCGCGAGGATACTTCAGCGCCGTACACTTCAGCGCTGGGACTTTTCAGCACCGTACATTTCAGCGTGGCGAAATTTTAGCGCCGTACATTGTAGCGCAGTACATTATAGCGCTAGAGGAAGACAGAGGGAGAGAGAGAGAGAGAGGTGCTCCCCCACCTCCTGCACCACTGCCCCATCTCTCAGGTGCAGTCTGGCCTTACATGTACCATTGTCACATCGCCAAAAAGACAATTCTGGATCTTTTGTACTGTTCTTATCGAAGCGGAAGGAGTAGCCATTGTAGCTAAACTTTTATTTTCTCCGTATGCTTAGGTAGGACTCTGCAATCTTTGCCATGTTTCCACGGCAAAGAACGTCAGGAGTAATGAACAGAAAAATAACCCGATTTCAACTCAACTCCGTCTGAATATCAATCACACCACTCACAACACCTCTCTCTCTCTCTCTCTCTCTCTCTCTCTCTCTCTCTCTCTCTCTCTCTCTCTCTCTCTCTCTCTCTCTCTCTCTGTCTCTCTCTCTGAATATAACTCAAACCACTCATTCAGACTTGATCTGTAACTCACGAAGTGCTCTCTCTCTCTCTCTCTCTCTCTCTCTCTCTCTCTCTCTCTCTCTCTCTCTCTCTCTCTCTCTCTCTCTCTCTGACGCCAATAATTTTACCCCCTCCCCCAACATTCCCTCCTTTTCCCCTATCATGGCGCTGAGATGTACGGCGCTGAAGTCTCCCGGCGCTAAAGTGCACGGCGCTGACATCCCCCGTGCTGAAATGTACGGCGCTAAAAAGTACGGTGCTGAAAAGACGCCGCGCTGAAATGGTGGCGCTGAAAGGTATGGCGCTGTAGTGCTGGCGCTAAAGTGACGTGTCACCGTGAGCAGGTCATCGTGTTGTCCAATGGCTTGTGTGATGGTCTGTCGGACTTCGTCGTTGGTTATGTGCTGGGTATAGGAAATGCCCAGAAGTCTTCTGTAGCACCTCATCTCACTGCTTTGTATTCTTCGTTGTAGATCTGCTGTGAGGGTCCATATTTCGCAAGCGTATAGGAAGATGGAGATGACAACAGAGCGCAGCAGTCTTACGTTGGAATGTAGACTGATGGTCCTGTCTTTCCAAATTGGCTTCAACCTCGCCAAGGCAGCAGTTGTTTGTGCGATCCTGGAGAGGACTTCCTCTCGGGATCCACTGTCTGATACAATGGCTCCTAAATAGTTGAAGCTATGCACTGTGTTGAGGGATTGGTCTTGGACTTTGATGTCTGTGTTGATGCCATTGGTGTTGTTGGTCATCAATTTGGTCTTCTCTGCTTCCATTCTATAGGCTCTGGAGGGGGTGTCAAGCCTCTGTACCAGCTGTTCAAGTTCTTGTTCCTCTTCAGCTAATCCATCAATGTCATCCGCAAAACGAAGGTTGGAGATTGCTCTTCCCCCTATGCTGACTGTGCCTTCGTGATCTGCAAAGGCATTTGAAATGATGCGCTCTAGGAAGATGCTGAAGAGTGTTGGAGAGAGTAGGCATCCCTGACGCACACCGATGGTTGTTCTGAACCAATTTCCGATGGCGCTGTTGTAGAGGGCTGCACTACTAGCCTTGTCATACGGGCGTTTGATGACTTCAATAATTTTAGGTCTGATGTTGTACACTCTCATTGTTGCCCACAAAGCTGCATGCGATGATGCCAGACTCGGTCAAACGCCTTTTTGAAGTCTACAAACACATGGTATATATGTTGTTGGTGCTGTAGGTATTTCTCACAGATTACTCTGAGGTTGAAAATCTGTTCAGTGGTACTTCGCCCTGCCCTGAACCTGCTTGTTCTTCAGCTATGATTTGTTCAACTTGGGGTTTCAACCTGTTGAGTATTATTTTCAGGAGGACCTTGCTGGGATGGCTGATTAGGCTGAAGGTACATGCTAGACTTGCTTTGGATCGTGGAGACCTTGGGCTGTTTAACACTTGTCAGCCGCTTTAGAGTCTTGTAGGCCTTCTTGCTGTTGTACTTGTTAAGATTGTTCTCTATTTCCTGGCATTGATCTTCTATCCAGCCCTCCTTTGATGTGCGCATGCCTTTTCGGATGTCATTGTTGATTTTTGTAAAGAGTGAAACATTACCTCCAGTTCTGTGCAGTTACCTTTGTTTTAGTTAATCGAAAATACATGTCCATGGAGAGAAAAAAGTATAAGTGTCAGTTAAAGTACATATACATTAAAGAAAATTTGACCTCCTTACCAACTGAAGATAGAGCAGAGCTAGGGGAAAGAGATGATGATGCTGCCGCCTCATTCACAGTCCCCTTCATGTGATGTTTCCAACACTGTTGCGACTTTCTCCTTAGGACTCGCTGTTAAAACAATTTACACAGTACATCAGAAAAGAAAAACAAAACAAAACTTACAAGACTGACAAGTGATTTACATTAAAATTTAAATCTGTTTGCCTCCCATCTAGATGTACTGTAGACTTGCTGTTTTCAAATAACAAGATCTATTATAAAAAAAAATAAATAAATAAAATTTAAAAAAATAAATAAATAAATTTAAAATAATAATAATAATAATAATAATAATAATAATAATAATAATAATAATAATAATAATAATTATACTACTACTACTACTACTACTACTACTACTACTACTTCTACTAATAAATATAATAATAACTGAATATTTTTTCGAGCCTACCCAAAGACCGGTTACAAGAAAAACAAATATTTTCAATTTAAAACCAGTCAGAAGAATCCATACACACATACTGGAAACACATCACCCTTCCCCTCTCCTCCTACCCCCCCCCCCCCCAAAAAAAAAAAACCTGTTTTTAACTAGTCAAAATTATTATTAATTATTACAACAATTGAAAAACAAATCGATGATCCTGCTATCTGATCAGAAATTGTTACATAAAATACTCTTTGAAAAAACAAACAGATTTTCAACTGCCTTTATTTTAATGTTGGAAGTGTAGCATACTGTATAACATATAAGGAATTCCATGACTGAGGATCAGAGCAGAAGCTTCTTGCTCCGTTAATGCGCTGAACTTTGAACTATACTACAACAGCCAGCTTATGTTTCATTTGACTTACTGTTATTGCATTAACATTATGTACACTATTATAACAGGTGTTTGTAAAAGTCTGAAAATAATTCACTGATGATCAAACTCACGTCCAATTGACAACACTAAAAAGTGTACACTAAATCTGAAGATGTTAAAAGTTACTAAAATGTTAAAAACGTTATGCAACTTAAAAAAAATATGGAATAACTTTAGGACGACATGTACGTTCTTCTTTACCAGTTTGAGATGGGGCAGTGGAAACGAGCGATGCGCTGCTTTTTTGCGGGCTAACAGTGATGTTTCCAGCTATGCTGCTACTTTATCCTCGGAACTCGCTGTTTAAACACAGTACATAAGAAAATAAACAACCAGGTATACGTCTATAATGACTTCAACGATTTAAAAATATATTGAGAGAAATTAGATACAACAGCCAGTCAACAAATCTCAAATTTGAGCATTCAATCCCCAGCCAGATTAGACATTTAGTTCTAAAAAAAAGTAATATTTCTTTTCTGATTTAACCCTCACAATGCCAAGGTCGACAATTGTTGACAGCCTGTAGTGTATTTTCCATGCAAAACTTTATGTTGATACAGCAGACAAGAGGATCGACATGTACAGACAGGATGTCGAAACTGCTTTAGACAATGCGTTATACGATTATGGAATTCTAATTGGGGCAATATTTACCATAGTAACATTACAATATTAATTTTTAATACGCATTTCCCAAAAATTAATGGCAAATTGCAACAAGTCAATTTTTACTATAACTTCATATTTTACAAAACTGAAGTGCAACTACAACGCAAGAATGGCTACATAAGTAGCCTACATAATGCATTCCTGCACGTTCACGTTCACGTTTGTTAGATTAACGTCCCCGGACACATTAGCGCATAGGGGACTTGGTTGAAGGGAGGCCGTTGTTATAAGAAGTCAATATGCAGTAGAATGGCACGTGTAAAAGGAGCGGTGCTACAATTTTCAGAAGGAGGAAATGCATTGATCGAGTCTGGTAGCGATGACGGTGATATGGAGCGCACAAAGCGGCAACAGAGATGAGACAAGGGCGCCAGGAGGGTCGTAAAAGTCAGAAGTGAAGAGAGCAGACTATGGAGCAGAGCTTTACGTACTATTAAAGTTATTTCAAAACAAATTAAACGTTGATAAGTATTTACAAAAGACATAATTATCCACTCACCGATTTGAGCTCCGCCATTTTGAGTGTCTTCGTGCAACGTCACACATCACAGACAAGACGTCACTTCACAGCGCGTGCTCTCATTCATTCACTATTAGCCTGTCTCATCAAAAATTACTATGGACCCTCAGAAGCACGACAGAGTGTAGCAAGGGAACTAACTGCATTCATAGTACAGGTTTTTGACAACATGTAAAAAAAACACGATTTATGTCCCATGTAATCCAAAACAGCAAAAAAAGTGTACCCGTTTTCTGACAACATTTCAATGTTGACACTTTCCTATCCATGTTGACACAAGTAAGGTCGCGTAACATACGTGTGTTGCCAGAAACCAGGTGATATGAGAGTATACATATACATATATATATATATATATATATATATATATATATATATATATATATATATATATATATATATATATATATATATATATATATATATATATATATATATATATATATATATATATATATATATATATATTTTCACATGATAATAAGGAAACCAAAATACAAAGTATAGAAGACAAATATTTTATCTATGTGCAGCAAAGGTGTGATGGTTATTGCTAAACATGGCAGCATAGCCTATAATTCCCCTCACATACTACCCCTTCCTCCCTACCCTCCCCCCTCTTCCTCACCCTTCTCACCTCCTTTGGATCCACAACATACTCGTGAACCAGAATCCTTTATTGTCTAATGAACTGCTGCAACAATTGTGTAATATGAGTAATAATGTTTTCATTGGATAAAATGGGCTGAATATCAGGGGCGGATTTTACCATTGTTGAGGGGGTGTGCACTCTTCCCTGAAACCATTAATGCGAAGTGGCGAAGCCACAAGCGCGAGCTTTCGAAGCAGGCGAGTGAACTACGGGGGTCCGGGAAAAATGTGAAAATAATGGTTAAAATCAGTGCAAGCTGGTGCATTCTGGGCATTATTTTGAGGACTTAGAACAGTATTGTTTTGTGCTAAAAGTCCTCTTTTTAGTCCTCTCCCCCCTTCACCCCCCACACACACTCCTCTGCAAACTCTGATGATAAAAGTTACAATAGCAGAACATCTTGCATAAAGGTTTATAAAAAGACAGGTAAGGTTACTGCAAATAAAACAAGAAATAGACACTCACATCAGTTTTATTAAAAACTGACTTGATGCATGTACAAGAAATACCTGTAGACCTAGATCTGATGAATAATTTTGTTTTAAAAAAAATAATTTAAAAAAAACTACTTTGGAGGTGCATGAAACTGTGTGGTGAATGAGAATTAGTGTAGTTTTTTTTCTCTTCTTTCTTCTCCTTTTCCCCACCATTTTTTTTGATCGGTACGGGGGTGTGCTCATGCACAAGTGCACACACCCAAAATCCGCTCCTGCTGATAAACTGGAGCAGGTATCACAGATGTAGACTGCAGACAAAAGTGGTAGTTTTAATTATCAGAAAGCTGAGACATCTGATGAACGAACGGCTCATACAACCCTGGCGTCAGCTGAGAATGTTGCTGCACATGTTGAATTTGTTGCTGCTGCTGGTGCTGTAGTTGATACTGCCGTTGATGTAGATGATAATATAGTTGCTGCTGCTGTTGAGGATGTTGCTGTACTGATTGCTGGAGTTGCTGCTGATGATGATGTTGCTGCTGCAGTTGAACTTATTGGTGATGCTGAAGTTGCTGGTGACGGAGATAATTTCCTACATGATAAAACATCTGTGCATTACTATTTCTGTTTTCACTCAGTTGTTGGATAGGGAAGCTCGACCATGGATATTTGAGGTTCCGAGCAAGTTTGAGAAGTCCATTGAGGCTCGGGTGCAAAAAGTATTCATAGAGGTTTTGTTTAGGAGCCTGATTTTTGGTTAGGAAGGTGCTGTGATTGTTGACAAACTTGCAGCCTGTTTCAGATCATGCAACCCTCAGATTCTCATTAGCTTTCCTGATGACAGAATTGACGTTGTTTCTTTCCTTGGCGGGTATAATAGATGATAACAATCTAATGAATGTTACTAATGCAGAACTCCAATTATATAACTAATTTTTGATGTGCAGCTTTAATCTATTGTCCGGATATCCCTAAAAGCTATTGAAAAGTAGAATGAAGAATTCAACACCCAATTAGACTACCAAAAGTTATTTAAGCATATCATATTTACAACACATTATTCTAAACTAAGATGGTTTCAATATAAAGTTCTATACAGGATTCTTCCCACAGGTCGCTTTCTATACCAAAGACGTATCATTCCCTCGGCCCCATGTACATTCTGTCAACATGTAACGAAAGGGGTTATTTCAAGAAACTGCGTGTATGCGTGCGTGAATATTCTGCGTGTTCTCCCGTCTCACACTCCCTAACTCTCAAGAATTCTTTTGTTGTCACACCCCCTTTCTATTACTAGAAAATAAACAATAATCAACAAAGTTCACATGAGTACATACAATTCAATCAATAATATGGAAAAATATATATAGTTTTGTACTCACGTACTATCCTATCCTATCCTGTCCCATAACCCGAAGGTCGTAGGGGCACCACAGATGATCGCTTAACCAGCATACTCCATCTTTCTCTGTCCTCAGCAGCCCTCATGGCTTCGCTCAGTGTCAAACCAGTCCATTCTCGAATGTTGTCCTCCCACCTCTTTTTCGGTCTCCCCCCTTCTTCTACCTCCTTGCACTGTGCCTTGCAGAATGGTCTTTGCAAGGCCTGATGATCTGG
Organism: Oncomelania hupensis; assembly: GCA_036898135.1. NCBI lineage: Eukaryota > Metazoa > Mollusca > Gastropoda > Littorinimorpha > Pomatiopsidae > Oncomelania > Oncomelania hupensis. The sequence continues at coordinate 17,653,204 of CM072521.1, read as the reverse complement.
TGACGTGGCCATACCATCGGAGTTTCCGTTTCTTCACCACTGTGAGCAGGTCATCGTGTTGTCCAATGGCTTGTGTGATGGTCTGTCGGACTTCGTCGTTGGTGATGTGTTGGGTATAGGAAATGCACAGAAGTCTTCTGTAGCACCTCATCTCCATGCTTTGTATTCTTCGTTGGAGATCTGCTGTGAGGGTCCATGCTTCGCAAGCATATAGGAAGATGGAGATGACCAGAGAGCGCAGCAGTCTTACTTTGGAATGTAGACTGATGGTTCTGTCTTTCCAAATGGGCTTCAACCTTGTCAGGGCAGCAGTTGTTTGTGCGATCCTGGAGAGGACTTCCTGTCGAGACCCATTGTCTGACACAATGGCTCCTAAATATTTGAAGCTGTGCACTGTGTTGAGGGATTGGCCTTGTACTTTGATGTCCGTGTTGATGCCATTGGTGTTGTTGGTCATCATTTTGGTCTTCTCTGCACTTATTTCCATTCCATAAGCTCTGGAGGTGGTGTCAAGCCTCTGTACAAGCTGTTCAAGTTCTTGTTCCTCTCCAGCCAATCCATCAATATCATCCGCAATTCACGTACTATGTAGAAATAATCCGTGAATCTTATCATTCACAAAACACACACACACATAAGTCTCAGTCAGATCATCCAAGAATAAAGTCACCACTCACCAAAACCACCAATAAAAATCCAGGTCAGATAATCCAAGTATCACCAGTCACAATAAACACCAATATCGACCTGGTCACCGTCGACAGAGATAGATTCCCCCAATAGTCTCACGGAGGTTAGGATTTGCTGTGTCTTTCTTTGTCTCTAATCCTCTGTCTCTATAGATATCCTTTCCTCCTTCTCCTTGTCCTTTCTCTCTATCTATCCTGGGTTTTCTCCTCTATCTATCGTCCTCTCCGCCTTCCCGATAATCCTCCACTGCTGCTGCTGTGGCCGCTGCCGCTGTTGCTGCTGCGGCCGCTGCCGTTGTTGCTGCTGTTGCCGAGGTGGCAGTGGTTGGTACTGCTGCTGATAAGGGAAGCGGTTCCTCCTGCTGCTGATGTGGTAGCGGTTGCTCGTCTTCTTCTTCGCCTTCTTCTTCGTCTTCTTCTTTGGCTTCTTCTCTGGCTCCTTCTTTATGCGTCCACCCTTCTTCTTCTCCTTCTTCTTCCTTCTTCTTCTCTTTGTCTCCGTCTTGACTTTCTTCCTCTTCTTCTTCTTCTTCTTCTTCTTCTTCTTCTTCTTCTTCTTCTTCTTCTTCTTCTTTTCTTCTTCTTCTTCTTCTTCTTCTTCTTCTTTCTTCTTCTTCTTCTTCTTCTTCTTCTTCTTCTTCTTCTTCTTCTTCTTCTTCCTTCTTCTTCTTCTTCTTCTTCTTCTTCTTCTTCTTCTTCTTCTTCTTCTTCTTCTTCTTCCGCCTTGAGGCCCCTCAGCCGGAGACTTCTGAAAACATACAAGTTTTCCCCACTAAATATCTTGATACATAGACTTCTCTGTATTCCCACATATACCTTTCTCTCCTCTCTGTGACGGGACCAGACCAGCAATATATAATTCAAAACTCATATGTGTAGAACACAGTTCACACATATACACAAATTGTAAAACTAATTATAACAACTATATTACATTCTTGACGCTAATTACTTTCATTCACAAAAATAAATATAGTGCTATACATTGCAAGTTGAGGTTTCAACCTCAAATCAAATACTAATCCAACTTGAATTCGTTAATCAAAAATATACAACGATCCACCATCTCCATCACCTCCCTAATCCATCCATCATACTAATATCAAAATTATCTACTCTTACTTTTACTCCACCACAAGTAGAATATAATCATGGTTAAATATTATTATGTTTATAATACAATATTTCAATGATAAACAATATATATACCTGCAGTCAACAGCTGCCAGAGTACAAACACAACCACCCACTCCGTGGTACAAAGAAGACTGACTACAAGTTTGAATGTGATTGTCACATGATCAGCTCAACCAATCGGCATTCAGTTATCAATAAAAAAAATATTAACGTTTTATATCTTCTCACAGGAAGATCTACAAACAGTCATCGGACCGAAATATTATAACCCGGTCCGTGACACAAAGAAGCAGAAACCTTACTGCATCTTTTATGATTGCTCTAAATGCACAAATTATTGGACTGAAATTCAAAACTGGTTATGTAACGCATTGCTCATTTTATACTTCTCACGGGAACTAACTGTTTTCGGAGTTAATAATGATACAAAGTCTGACAGAGTTATTGATCTCTTCGTTGACAAATACAAAACTTTTGCTCCAAACAGAAGGCAGTACCGTCGCATCTTTTCTAAGAAGACTCTAAATGCACAATATTTTGAGGCTGAAATTCAAAAAAGCCTTTATGTTTCCCCGCTCCCGTTTTATACTTTCACTGGGTGTGTACTAAAAACCTTTGAATAGTTAAAATGTACATTAAGTGTTTGACAGAAGATCTCTACCCCTGAAATGTTAAAATAATATATTCCAAATACTTAAGACTCGATATTTTCCTAAGCTCTTGCAACTGCGAAAAGGCCTAACATGCTTTTTGAGGCTAAAGAGCAAAAGCCTTTATTAACCCGTCCCCGTTTTCTTTTTGTTTTTACAGAAAAACCTTTGAATAGTTAAAAAAATGTACATTAAGTTGTTTGCCGTATACTGTTTTTTTTCTACCCTGAAATGTTAAATAATATATTCCAAATACTTAAGACTCGATATTTTCTACTATACTGCTCTTGCAACTGCGAAAAGGCCTTTACATTCTAGAGTGTTTCCTAAAACAAAAGCCCTGCTTGGATGTATGCTTGTCCCTGTTTGTGTGACTTTTTTAAATTTTATAAACTTGTAAATTTATTTTTTGATTATTTGTATTTTAATGTGCTGTTATGTGTTTTTTACTAAAAATGTGTAATGTAAACTAAAAAAGAATGAAAAACTACGAAGAACGTCTGGAACAGATGAATATGACAAATTGTTTTAAACCTTGGAAAAAAAAATATTAGAAAAAAGAAAAAGAGAAAAAAATATGGGAATGCATTACCAGAAATGAATGTGTGCAGGAAAATTCTTTTATTAAATTTTAATCTTTTCAAAACAAAATAAATTATTTAGAAATATAATGGTGGTTAATGTGTTTTTAGATAAAGAGAAAGATGAGAGAGAGAGAGAGAGAGAGAGAGAGAGAGAGAGAGAGAGAGAGAGAGAGAGAGAGAGAGAGAGAGAGAGAGAGAGAGAGCATAAATCTATAGCTGGAACACTAATTTAGGTTTACAAAAAGACAGTTTAAGTGGGAATACTAATTTAGGTTAAAATGTAGCCACAATATAAAATCATAGTTTAGATCAACAGCAAAACTAAGTTTAAAATACTAATTTAGGCTTCGAAAAAATAAACGGAAGACATTAAGCCTAAATAAAATTAAAGCCCACCAGAAAGTTGGAGTACTAACTTAGTTCCAAAGAAAATTGAAAAGCTGGAATACTAATTTAGTCCAAGGAGAATTGAGAAGCTGGAATACTAATTTAAGTCCAAAGCCAGAAGCTGGAATAGGCTAACCAGTTTAGGTCAAAGCGAAACCGAAAGTAGGATTACGTAATGTATATCTAACGCAAAACAGAAAGTTAAAATTCCCCAAGCCATGCGTTTGCATTATTGACGACGCTGTCGATATTAACGGCGTACGTATTAGTATACTCAAATGTCGGCGACAACATTGCAGCCTGTACAGGCAGTGGCTCGAATTGCGTAGGCGGCCTGGAGTTAACTAATTATAATAACAAAAATAATAAATAAATATAAATATATATTACAATTAAAAAACAATTACCTGCGCCCTTCTCCTTTGGATGAGAGTATAAACCGAGGTGTAGTCTGTGCACGCACGCATTCCATCGCATGGACTTTAAAGATCCTGATGCTCATGTCTTAACGGGTGAGTGCCGGCTACACAAATACACCCAGCACGCACTAGGTACCATCTCCCCAACCCCGGTCGCCAAGGATTGTGCTCAGTTGTCTGAGCGTCAGACTATGCGCCCAAAAGGGGCAGGTTGGCGCCTAGAGCGGCTTTAGTTGGATCCTGTATCAGCCAGCGCCTTGAGCAGCTCTTGAGCTGGAAAAACGCTATATATATTTTTTTTTAAAATAATAAAATATAGGGGTAATCATGAATAGAAATAATAGAGATACAATAATATGACGGCCTACTAGTGCCAAAACCGAGAGTTACCATTATCACGAAATAATTGAAATTAACACGTATTCTGTGTAATTTACAGAGATACCGGTAATCCACAGTGTTAATTAATAATTATTAGTATTTGCCACGCCTTCCTAGCGCCAAAACCTGATATTTACAATTATCATGAGATAATTACAAATGTCATAGGAAGATTACAATTATCAAGGAATAATTACAATTATAATTCAAAAATTACAAATATCTTCACGTGATCATGTTTACTTTTCGAAGTACCACTGAACAGATTTTCAACCTCAGAATAATCTGCGAGAAATATCTACCGCACCATCTATATCATGTGTTTATAGAGTCTGGCATGCAGCTCTGTGGGCAACCATGAGAGTGTACAACATCAGCCCTAAAATTATTGATTTAATCAAAAGCCTGTATGACAAGGCTACCAGTACAGTCCTCCCTAACAGCGCTATCGAGAACTGGTTCATATCAACAATCGGTGTGCGTCAAGGATGCCTACTCTCTCCAACAATCTTAAACATCTTCCTAGAGCGCATCATGCCAGATGCCTTTGCAGATCACAAAGACGCAATCAGCATAGAGGGTAGAGCAATCTCCAACCTCCGTTTTGCGGATGACATTGATGGATTGGCTGGAGAGAAACAAGAACAGCTGGTACAGAGGCTTGAAACCACTTCCAGAGCCTTTGGAATGGAAATAAGCCCAGAGAAGACCAAAATAATGACAAACAACACCAATGACATCAACGTAGGCATCAAAGTCCACGGCCAATCTCAACATAGTGCAAAGCTTCAAATATTTCGGAGCCATTGTATCCGACAATGGGTCCCGACGGAAAGTCTTCTTAAGGATCGCACAAAACACTGCGGCCCTGACAAGGTTGAAACCCATTTGGAAAGACAAGACCATCAGTCTACATTCCAAGGTAAAGCTGCTGCGCCATCTTCCTATACGCTTGCGAAACATGGACTCTCACAGCCGATCTACAACGAAGAATACAAAGCATGGAGATGAGGTGCTACAGAAGATTTCTGGGCATTTCATACATCAGCACATCACCAACAACGAAGTCCGACAGACCATCACACAAGCCTTTGGACAACACGATGACATGCTCACGAAACGGAAACTCCGATGGTATGTCCTCGTCAGCAGAGCATCAGGCCTTGCAAAAACCATCCTGCTATGTACGGTGCAAGGAGGCAGAAGAAGAGGGAGACCGAAAAAGAGTTGGGAGGACAACATTCGAGAATGGACTGGTTTAACAGTGAACGAAGCCATGAAGATTGCCGAGGACAGAATAAGATGGAGTACGCTGATTAAACGATCATCTGTGGTGCCCCAACGACCTTCGAGTTACGGAATAGGATAAGATAGTACTTAATGCGTGCTCTGTGTAATTCACATTATAACGGCCTATTAGCGCCAAAACCTGATAATTACAAATATCATGTGTTAATTACAAATATCAACGACATATTTACAATTAACACGTAAAAATTGTAATTATCAAGTAAAAATTTCAATTTTTGGTTTTGGCCCATTTCCAGACGGATTACTAGAGACAAAAATAAAAAGTAAACATCATCACGCGAAGATATTTGTAATTTTTGAATGATAATTGTAATTATTCCTTGATAATTGTAATTTTCCTATGATATTTTTAATTATCCCATGATATTTGTATTTATCAGGTTTTGGCGCTAAGAAGGCTTGGCAAATACTGATAATTATTAATTAACACAGTGGATTACCGTACCTCTGTAAACTCCACAGAATACATGTTAATTTCAATTATCTCATAATAATGGTAACTCCCAGTTTTGTCGCTAGTATACCGTCATAGTTTCGCTCCACCAGTAAGCTTATGTAGGTTCTTCAGTGACTTTGAAAGATCGGTGCCAAGAAATGTGACATCTAAACTTTAAAATCGGCCTACTCGTTTTAGGTTGTAAAGGTGTGGGTTATGACAAAGGATAAACTTTGCGTGATAGCTATTAGGTACGTTCGGGAACTAGCTCTAGAGTGTGTGTTGCACAACTATGAAGCCTCTCACTTATTATCACGGGGTCAACAACAAGCGATGGGACTAGGACAAGGGAAGAACACTTCAACCCTGAAATGTATGATACAAGGATTGCCAAACTCAAAGAGTGTTAGATTGTGTTTTAATCTAAATGTGTGGTTTGGTTAGCAAGAAAGAGACGTACTGATAATGCGACCTCCATTTCTTCATTACATAAGCAAATAATCTTCAGAGCGAAATTTCTGAGACAGGAAAGAGTTGTTGTTTTTTTTTATAAAAGAGAATCAGGTGGTTATTGACAGCATTTACATTACGTAACGTATTTGTTGGCGTTCGGTGTATTCATTTTATGAAATTAATTAATGTATTAATTTATTTATAGGACGAACGAACCAAAAATAGATTGTATTCAGCTGAGTGAAGACAGAGAATCAGGAGAAAGAAGGCAGCAAGAGAAATTAGAATACTGAATGAAGAAGAGAGGTGGGCGGATAGTGCTTGCTCAACAGCGAAGGTGGAACACAAAAGGAAAATAAGAACATGTCCTCTAGGATTGTTGTTGTTGGGTAGATTAGTGTCCCCGGACACCTGGGCGTATAGAGGACCCTCTAGGATTGTACACGAGAAGCCTGAAGATGCAAGCGCCGGAGAACCTAAATTTTGAAGCTTGATATTGCTTATATTGGCGACTTCAACTTCATAAGTTCATATTCTACATGGACTTAACCGTAGCCGACGCCTAAACAGGTAAGTAAATACAATAAAATACAATGCAATAATACAATATAACATAACACAACACATCACACAATATAGTTCAACACTATCCTATCCTATACTATCCCGTTACCCCCGTTGGGGTGCCGGGGGTTTCAGTATAAATAGTATCCCCACTTTCTGGAAATTTAGTGCTTTAAATTCCCACTGTCGCTGTCTTTCTTATTTGCTCTTTCTCATTCCTGCTCTTTTCTATCAGTCTGCTATACTATCGTCTTCTTCGCTAGACCAGTCTCCTACCTTTTTTCTTGAAAACTCTTCCGGGACAAGATTCCTTGTTTGTGTATGAGGTCTGTTGGATCAGCTTGGGAATATTGGACGCTTTCTGCCAGGTGGTCACTAGGGCTTCCTATGATGATATTATTTAGCAATGTAGGCATTTTATATGTATGTGTTTTGTTGATATTTTATAATGATGTTTGTATTCTATTTTGTTTTTGTAAACGAGGGTTCGATAAGTTGGGGTGAAGCCTCAGCCGTCCCCTGCGTGGGATGACTTTATTGTAAAGTGACTGGCTGGTGGAGAGCTTTCGGTTTTACCACTAGGGTTGTTTCAGCAGATCTTTTATGCGGATCGGGGGTTGTCCGGTCCTGATTTGGCTCGGAAGAGTCCGCTGGACCTAAAGCAATAATAATGTAATGTAATACTATCCCGTTACTCGGAGCTCGTAGGGGCAACACAGATGATTGTTTAACCAGCGTACTCCAGCTCTTTCTGTCCTCAGCAACCTTATTGGCTTCGCTCAGTGTCAAACCAGTCCATTCTCGAATGTTGTCCTCCCACCTCTTTTTCGGTCTCCCTCTTCTTCTACCTCCTTGCACTGTGCCTTGCAGGATGGTCTTTGCAAGGCCTGATGATCTGGTGACGTGGCCATACCATCGGAGTTTCCGTTTCTTCACCACTGTGAGCAGGTCATCGTGTTGCCCAATGGCTTGCGTGATGGTCTGTCGGACTTCGTCGTTGGTGATGTGCTGGGTATATCAAATGCCCATAAGTATTCTGTAGCACCTCATCTCCATGCTTTGTATTCTTCGTTGTAGATCTGCTGTGAGGGGCCATGTTTCGCAAGCGTATAGGAAGATGGAGATGACAAGGAAGCGCAGCAGTCTTACCTTGGAATGTAGACTGATGGTCCTGTCTTTCCAAATGGGCTTCAACCTTGCCAGGGCAGCAGTTGTTTGTGCGATCCTGGAGATGACAATGTCGGATACAATGGCTCCGAAATATTTGAAGCTATGCACTGTGTTGAGAGATTGGCCTTGGACTTTGATGTGCGTGTTGATGCCATTGGTGTTGTTGGTCATCATTTTGGTCTTCTCTGCACTTATTTCCATTCCTTAGGCTCTGGAGGTGGTGTCAAGCCTCGGTACCAGCTTTTCAAGTTCTTGTTCCTCTCCAGCCAATCCATCAATGTCATCCGCAAAATGAAGGTTGGAGATTGCTCTACCCCCGATGCTGACTGTGCCTTCGTGATCTGCAAGGGGATCTGCCATGATGCGCTCTTGGAAGATGTTGAAGAGTGTTGGAGAGAGTAGGCATCCTTGACGTATACCGATTGTTGTTCTGAACCAGTTTCCGATGGCGCTGTTATGGAGGACTGCACTGGTAGCCTTGTCATACAGGCTTTTAATTACTTCAATAATTTTAGGGCTGATGTTGTACACTCTCATGGTTGCCTACAGAGCTGCATGCCAGATTCGGTCAGACGCAGTCTTGAAGTCTACGAACACATGATATAGATGTTGTTGGTGCTGTAGGTATTTCTCGCACATTATTCCGAGGTTGAAAATCTGTTCAAAGGTACTTCGCTAAGTACAACAGTACAACACTGGAACAACATAATACAAGACAATAAGTGTAACAATAATGTGTGGTCAACTGCAATCTTTTAGTGTGTGGAGTTTATTAATTTTTTTGTATGTGTTTGTTATCTCTACCTCCAACCACCCAACCGTTTCCTTTTCCACCGCCCCATCCAATCCACACATCCACAACCCCTCTCCATTGGCTAAAATGTCTCCGAGTCTATGAGCCTTATTTCATCTTGAAATATGTTATTGTGTGAACGTTAGTTAGTTAGTTATTGCTTACAGGGTCCAACGGACTGCAAAGAGCCGAATCAGGACCACAAAATCAAGACCACAACTTCGCATGAAAGATCTGCCGAAACAACCCTAGTGGCAACACTGAAGGCACTCCACCAGCCAGTCACTTTACAATAAAGACATCCCACGCAGGGGACGCTGAGGCTATCCTCTAACTTATCAAACCCCCGTTTACAAAAACAAAATAGAATACAAACAACATTATAAAATATTAACAAAACACGTACATATAAAATGCCTACATTGCCAAATAATAACATCATAGGAAACCCCAGTGACCATTTGGCAAAAAGCGTCCAACATTCCCAAGCTGACCCAACAGACCTCACACACAAATGAGGAGTTTTGTCCCGGAAGAGTTTTTAAGAAAAAAGTTAGGTGACTGGTCTAGCGAAGAAGAAGATAGTATAGTAGATGGATAGAACAGAGTAGGAATGAGAAAGAACAAATGAGAATGACAGTGACAGTGGGAATTTAAAGCACTAAATTTCCAGAAAGTGGGGATACTATTTATACTGAAACCCCCGGCACCCCCACGGGGGGTATTGTGTGAAAGAACAAAGTTCCAAGTTCCTATTGATATTATACGAGCAGCTTCACTAGTTGCCGATTTTGATTACCATGCAGATACTGTAACCACAACTCAGCATTTCGTGTTGCTCTTTCTCAAATGTCAAGGTCGCTCAGGTCAATTTATATTATTTAACTAGAAGGGCAAAGCCCATATGACTCACATGTTCCCTATGGAACTTGCAATGTTTAACATGGAAATTAGTGCCCAGAAAAAAATGAAACTGTGGCATTAAAATGCAAAATGTAATACCGACTTAGATCTTTCGATGCTCTAGACCTTGAGATGACCTTGACATCCGGCTCCAAGTACACTCATGTACGATCACACAAACTACAAAAGGGTATTATACCAAAAAATACCTTGGGATGACCTTGACCTTCACTGACTTGACCTTTACATGACCTTTATCTTCACGTGACCTCTGATATTCATGTTTGATCAAATAACTTAATGTTGTTGCATACCATGGGTTAAATATATAGAGCAATTCCACTGTATGACGACAACTTGTTAAATGTTTTTATAATGCCTAAATGACCTTGACCTTCAAGATCAACCCCAAAACGGAACATATATGAAAGATCAATCTACTATCTCTAAATACAACACATTTGGACTTTATATCTCTCATAGTTTAGGGTCACGGTCATATTAAAGTCTCTAAACAAACCGACTTTCGATAGCTACGGACCCATTATTCATTCATTGCTCTCATTTTTGCTTTCTTTAAGACACAGCCGAGATATATTATCGCCACGAACATTAAAACTTTTTTCAAATTTACTGCTGATTTGCACCTCTGTGTGTGTGTGTGTGTGTGTGTGAGTGTGTGTGTGGGTGGGTGTGTGGGGGTGGGTGGGTGTGTGTGTGTGTGTGTGTGTGTGTGTGTGTGTGTGTGTGTGTGTCTAGAAATACATTTGAATGGCTTTCCATCTGGGTAATTGTGAAAGAGTTCAGTTGTTTACCAAGTTGCCTGGCTACAGAGTATCCACAAAATATGAATAGACTGTTATTGCGCCGAGACAATTTTCGGTTGTACGTTCAGTGCACTAGCGAATAAAAAAAATCAATTCCGGTGTAGGTGTAAACACAACACTGCCAGGAAAATAAACACAAAGTGTTTTTCTCCTAGGAAGAAAACATACCTTTCTGTCGAGAGGAGTGTTACTCTCCTTGGAAAAATATACTGCTGCCAGGATCAGGAAAATAGCTCTCCTCCTAAGGGGGTAAATGGAACTTCCAAGAAATTGTTTAAAAACTGCTATAAATGTTGCACTCTCTATGTCAAGAGGACTGACCAACGGACCGACAGTGAATGATTTACGATGATTGGAAATACCTGTGTATTAAAAAGAATCAACATCGTCCAAGCCAGTTTTGTGTAGATGTAGGGCTAAACGCGTTAAGCAAAGAATTGACTACAGCGACCCTGGCCTTTGAGGTAGAGCAAATACAATGGCACTTGAGGCTGGCCACTGACCTAGGTAATGTTCGTATGAAGTTTGGTTAGAATCTGTTTAGCTGTTTTTGAGATATATGCAAGCAACAGACAGACAGACAGACAAACTCGCCTACCGATATTAGATTAATTCTGATTCCCTACAATTTTAAAGTATTTCCAGAAAAGTGTGGAGAAACAAAACCAAAACAACTCCGGCAGCTTTAATTTTCCTGGCAGTTAATCTTCATCCTACACCGACTGCTAGTGTCTATCCATTCAAATGGGTCCAGATTGATCTGCAATGGAATACCCTTCATCCAAAGAACGGCATTCACCGCTCAATCAATAATCACAATCAAATCGTGATATATAGGGGAATACTTGTACAGTGTAATAACAAGGTTCGTTTCAAACATGAGACGACTTGTAATCTAAAATTTCGTAATGTTCGCAAAACTTGTGATCTTGCTTTTTGCACTTAAGTTAGGGTATTGGTGTACTAGGCTATCGGGCGCCTCGGGCGGCTTGAATGAGACCCCGTATTGGCCAGCGCCTTGAGCAGCTCTTGAGCTATAAAAATGCTAAATTAAAAACAATTAAATAAATAAATAAATATACTTGACAAGCAAGTTTGAAATACAAAATTTTCCCGAAAGAAACGTCTACGAATGACGTGATAGCATGCTCATTGAAGAGTTGATATGGGATGAAAGCTGTCCGATAAGCGTGTAAACAATATTTGTGTAAAAACGTAACGGGGATCTCAGCAGAGTAGCAGATCTGTGTCTCTGTATATAGGATATAAGAAGCTGCTACCCGCTGTGCCATCGGCGATCCAGTACCGTTTTGCTATCAAGGATCCATTCTACTTGGTTAATGCCCCTGTGATGTGACTGTTTTCCGTGAGGAGTGGCAGGATTACCAAAGTGTCTCCCCGTGAGTTTTATTTTGATGGGATCCATAGAAAAGTACAATTCGTGCCCTTGATGCGCCTCCTCCTCTTGTAGCATGGATACACGTTCCAAGTCTTCATCTTGGACTCATGCTACCCTCCATCCTTCCCTCTCACCTGCTGCTCCATCCCACCCACCTCCTTCCAGTCCCTACCAGACGCCACAACAATTGAGACATTTGGCTAAGTAATGCTGGTTTGGCAAAACCTCTATACAGCTGTTGATAACTCACCAGGCGTAAGTGTAGTAATATATAATAGCATCCATTATTATTATTATTATTATTATTATTATTATTATTATTATTATTATTATTATTATTATTATTATTATTATTATTATTCAAAATTTATATTTAATGACGAAGGCACGATGGCGTCAGAGGGGAGACCGCATGAGGGTGATGACGTGGACCCTCACGTGAAGGGCTTCGAAAGACCCAGTCTGCTGCAGGATCTGAAAAACATCCTGAACGAATACCCAGATGATGGACAGATCTTCAAGGTTAGTTCACACGTGAAAAGTAATACTAAACTTTAAACGCAGATAGGCCAGAGAGCTGCCGCTCCCAAAACGCTGACGGCAATCAGAGTCGAATCAGCCAACTTGCGGCGTTCCGGGCTCTGTCAAACTCCCCCATATAGTCGAGCCCCCCGGACTCTTATTATTCGTGTTTAGTTCTGATCAGTCTATCAATGTCCTGTACTTGGGACAGTATGACCTATCACCGATGCGATCCTGTGGCGAGTTGGATTTGGCCATCACTACATAAAGAGTCGTCACAGAAAGTCTATTCATGTAAGAAAAAAAAATCTCCCGCCACCAACGCCGGAAGTGCTTACTACTACATGAGGAATTTTGCCATTCCAATAAAGATGAGATTCTCATCTAGTAGCACTGTATATAGTACAGTCGTGTTTGTGTTAGTCATTGTATACGCTGCACAATGTGTTTGCCGACAGGAATTGATCCAGAATGCCGAGGACGCCAGAGCACGCAAGGTCAAGGTTATTTCCGTGGCGAAGGTCAGACAACTCTCGCCATCGTCTGCCAAGGGAAAAAATCGGAAGGCTAATAAAACATCTTCTGCAACAAAATGGAGACCGCCATTCGCCCAAGTATTTTCGGTAGGCTTATGTTTTATTATGATTCATGTTTTAATAAGAGCAGCATACGGATGAGGGTCCTGACGATTCTACTAACAGGGACGGTGATTATGATGATTGCAGTGGTAGTGATGACGAAGACAATAACGATATTATGATGATTGATGATGATGATGATAATGATGATGATGATGATGATGATGATGATGATGATGATGATGATGATGATGATGATGATGATGATGATGATGATGATGATGATGATGGCGACAGATGCCAGGACTGTGTGTGTATAACGACGCCTTGTTCACGGACCAAGACTGGCTGGGTATTCGCAAACTACACGACAGTGTCAAGGCCGCTGACCCGCTCAAGGTCGGACGATATGGACTGGGCTTCAAGTCGGTCTTTCACACCACAGGTAGGCCTATTAATTTTGTGTAGACTGTTGTTGTTGTTTTATTAACGTATTCTTTATCTAAATGATAAGACGCACACTCGTGCGCACGCACTCGCACACATACTCGCGCACGCACTCGCACACGCACTCGCACACATACTCGCGCACGCACACACCACAAACCGATCTACTGGAGAATCAATTAAAGTTTTGCTAACCTAATGCTTGTGTGTGTGTGGAGGGGGGGGGAGGTGTATGTGTGTATATACACACACACACCCCCCCCCCCACACACACACACCCTATAACAAGAGGCCAGATTTACACAGCACTATAAGTCTTGCCTTAGTCAGCGGTAACCTTAGTAGAGTAATGTTAGTCTGCAACACACGACAGAAGTCTACTGTAGGCTACACATCTCTATGCTGACGCTAGCTCAGCTAGGCAATGACCTGATCCAGCTTACGTATAGGCAGTAGTCCCGCCTACAACCGGTAGAGGGCGACTCTTGTAGTTTTAGATTTCCGCTATTCCTGCTGACCACAGAGATAGAGGGTCATTCGCTGTTCAACTTGCCTAGAGTAAAGAGCTCGGCTCTAAAAGATCTCTCCACTCAAGACTAACCACAGGAACTGGTGAAATTCTATTCAACCTAGTTAGCCACAGCCTGACATTGTCAAAAAGGTAAATGAACGATCTTTTGTTTCATCGTGATGGATTGATATTATTGTTGAATTATGTTTGTGAAATTTGCCATGTTTAGAATTGTGATGGTTTCTTTGTCGTTATTAGTATTATTTGTAATTTTATTAAATTAAAAGAGTTATTCTGAGTTTAGATTCGTGACACCTTTTAGAGTAGCAACCAACTCCCTCTTAAATTGCATATTATTTTTATTTCGTAGCAGATAGGTCCGATATTGTTATATTAATAGAAAGGTCGTATTTCCGCGTTTACGCTGATATACAGTGTGTATATTATTCATTAGTCTTTCACGCATTATACTTAAAATAAAGATTAGCAATTAGCACAAAATTAGCCAGATGCAAAAATCCCGTACAGCTAGCAGCACGCGTAACATCGTTTTCGGCACGGCCGGCGGTCGCATTTAAAAGCACGACCGTGGTCAGTTTTGAGAGGACAGCACAGAAGTGTGGGGGTCCGTTGGATCAGCTTTGGGATATTGGACGCGACCCTTCCCTGTGGGGGGGCCCCCCCCCCCCCCCCCAAAAAAAAAAAAATTGTTGTAGTTAGAGATGGTAGATTGATCGTCCATATATGTTCCGTTTTTGCGCTGATCTTGAAGGTCAAGGTCATTTTAGGCCTTGCAAAAACATTAAAAAATAGATCATCATACAGTGGAATGGCTGTTTATTTAACCCATAGTATGCAACAACATTGGGTTATTTGATCATACATGAGAGGTCACTTGAAAGTCAAGGTCACCCCAAGGTCAAGGTCACTGAATGTCTAGGAACGTCAGGCGTTACGCCAGGCCTTGCGTCCCTTATCGTGTGTGTGTGTGTATGTGTGCATGCCACAAGTATATCAACTAGTTGATATACTTGTGTGCATGCATAATAATACAACTTTTGCTGTAGTTTATTTAATAGTACGTGAGTGTATTTGGAGGCGGAGGTCAAGGTCATCTCAAGGTCAAGAGTATAAAAAGATCAATATCCGGCGGTATTATTTTGTATTTTAGTGCCACCGTTTGATTTTTTTTCCTGGGCACTATATTTTATGTTCCTATCCTATCCTATCCTGTCCCGTAACCCGAAGGTCGTAGGGGCACCACAGATGATCGTTTAACCAGCATACTCCATCTTTCTCTGTCCTCAGCAGCCCTGATGGCTTCGCTCAGTGTCAAACCAGTCCATTCTCGAATGTTGTCCTCCCACCTCTTTTTCGGTCTCCCTCTTCTTCTACCTCCTTGCACTGTGCCTTGCAGAATAGTCTTTGCAAGGCCTGATGATCTGGTGACGTGGCCATACCACCGAAGTTTCCGTTTCTTCACCACTGTTAGCAGGTCATCGTGTTGTCCAATGGCTTGTGTGATGGTCTGTCGGACTTCGTCGTTGGTGATGTGTTGGGTATAGGAAATGCCCAGAAGTCTTCTGTAGCACCTCATCTCCATGCTTTGTATTCTTCGTTGGAGATCTGCTGTGAGGGTCCATGCTTCGCAAGCATATAGGAAGATGGAGATGACAAGGGAGCGCAGCAGTCTTACTTTGGAATGTAGACTGATGGTCCTGTCTTTCCAAATGGGCTTCAACCTTGTCAGGGCAGCAGTTGTTTGTGCGATCCTGGAGAGGACTTCCTGTCGGGACCCATTGTCTGATACAATGGCTCCTAAATATTTGAAGCTATGCACTGTGTCGAGGGATTGGCCTTGGACTTTGATGTCCGTATTGATGCCATTGGTGTTGTTGGTCATCATTTTGGTCTTCTCTGCACTTATTTCCATTCCATAGGCTTTGGAGGTGGTGTCAAGCCTCTGTACCAGCTGTTCAAGTTCTTGTTCCTCTCCAGCCAATCCATCAATGTCATCTGCAAAACGAAGATTGGAGATTGCTCTACCCCCTATGCTGACTGTGCCTTTATGGTCTGCAAGAGCATCCGACATGATGCGCTCTAGGAAGATGTTGAAGAGTGTTGGAGAGAGTAGGCATCCTTGACGCACACCAATTGTTGTTCTGAACCAATTCCCGATGGCTCTGTTGTGGAGGACTGCACTGGTAGCCTTGTCATACAGGCTTTTGATGACTTCAATAATTTTAGGGCTGATGTTGTACACTTTCATTGTTGCCCATAGAGCTGCATGCCAGACTCGGTCAAACGCCTTCTTGAAGTCTATGAACACATGATATAGATGTTGTTGGTGCTGTAGGTATTTCTCACAGATTATTCTGAGGTTGAAAATCTGCTCAGTGGTACTTCGCCCTGCTCTGAATCCTGCTTGTTCTTCAGCTATGATTTGTTCAGCTTGGGGTTTCAACCTGTTGAGTATTATTTTCAGGAGGACCTTGCTGGGATGGATATTTTATGTTAAATATTGCAAGTTCCAAAAGGAGCATGTGAGTCATATGGGGTTTGCCCTTCTAGTTTTCTATGAAAGTGGATACATTCAGTTCTAGAGAGTGAAAATTTGAACCTGTTTTCCTCTACCCATCTTTGAATGTTGTCAATACATAATTGAAGCCGACTCTTCACCCACCCTATCTACCCTTGGCCGAGACGGAGAAGTCGTCAACGAACAGAAATTTATCCATGTCAGATTTTACATTTTAAAAAATTACAGTATTGTTGATTTTGATGTTGAACAATAACGGAAATAGGTTACTTCCTTGAGGAACGCCCATCTCCTATTCAAACGGGTCAGATAAAGAGGAACCGATTCGAACCTGAAAATTCTGTCGGTTATAAATTTTTTCTTTCGGAAATAAAATGCTGAAGCATAACGTGCGCTGAGTGCAGTTTGAGACATGGGGCTGTAAAATTATAGTTCTGAATTTAGCAGTTGTTATTATTGTTAGTTTAATTCCTGCACGCAGTTGCCTCAGTGGTGTATGCAACAACAAAACAACAAATGTTTAGCGATAACATCGCACATTGTACAGGCAGTGGTTCAAAGTCTGTTGATGGCCTGGATGAAAAAAATAACAAAAATTAAAATTATAAAATAAAAAGACACTGGTACACTGCACACCTACTCTTTAGGATGAGAATGTAAACCGAGGTCTATGCACGCACGCATTCAATCGCACGAACTTTAAAGATCCTGACGCCCACGTCCTAGATGGGTGCGTGCTGGCGACCCGTATATACCCAGCAAGCACTAGGTCCCTTCTCCCCATCTCCCATCCTACAGGTTTGTGCTCATGAGTTGTCTGGCCGTCAGAGAATGCGCCCAAATTCTGCAAGTGGGCGCCTCGGGCAGCTTGAATTAGATCCTGTATCTGCCAGCGCCTTGAGCGGATCTTGAGCTGGAAATTCGCTAGCTAGATAAAAATGATAAAATAATCTACGCGTGCTTGCCTTTTGCAGACCATCCAGTGATCGTCAGCGGCCATCACGTCCTGTTCATGGATCCATTCAGAGAGGAGCACCGCGCCATCTACATGATGTCACTGGCGGAAATGAGCGCCGAGGAACGTCAGGCGTTACGCCAGGCCTTACGTCCCTTATTGCGGCTGTTGGATGGAGAACCACAGATCGGTACGTGCGATGGCGGTACTGTAGAGAACGCCACATCAGTACGTGTGACTGATGTACTGTAGAGAACGCCACATCCGTACATGTGAATGTGGTACTGTTGAGAACCACAGATCGGTAGGTATGACTGTGGTCCTGTAGAAACGTCACTATGCGTAACTGCTTACTGTAGAGAATCACGAATCTGTATGTGTGAATGTAGTACTAAAAGAGCGAGTTTTAACATTTATGAGGCGAAATGCTGAAATATCTATAAACTATCCATAGACCACGGACAAATTGTTCTCCACACACAAATTGTTTATTATTTGTGTCAGACGACCGATTCGAGGGAACGGCGATTTGGCTGCCGCTGCGACAGAAGGCGTCTCAACTGTCAGAGACTGTCTACACGCCGGAGAGAGTGGGGCAGCTGAAACAAGCCCTGAAGAACGAAATCCACACCATGCCTCTCTTCCTCAGAAACTTGCACGACATTGAGGTGTACAGCCTGGACGGTGATTGCGACTTTCCTGTCTTGGACTTCTCTGTGGGGCTAACGGATGAATGTCTGCCTGACGTCATCGCCAGCAGAGAACAATTCACGTCTGCCATAACTACCCGCGACAAGGCTTGTCCTAAGGAAGAGGTAGCCTAAAGCGTATTTTCAGATTGTGTCAGTCTGTTTGTAGTCATCATTTTGGTCGTTGAGACAGCATTGTTGTAGTTACTTCTGAAGTTCAGAAATCATTGCTATTATTATTATGGTATGGTATGTTACTGTAGCTTTGACATTATAGGCTGGAAGCCTCTTGCCCTCTACTTGATATGCGTTTGAAAGTACGCTAGTACTTAATTTATTCTTCGTCCTTCAAACGGCATTGTTGTGAACGTTTTTAACTCAGATATTAATTGTTTTGACTTCTGTCATTCAGACTTTATTGGTGCTGTAATGTCGGTCACACCCCCGTTGGGGTGCCGGGGGTTTCAGTATAAATAGTATCCCCACTTTCTGGAAATTTAGTGCTTTAAATTCCATCTGTCGCTGTCTTTCTCATTTGCTCTTTCTAATTCCTGCTCTGTTCTATCAATCTGCTATACTATCTTCTTCTTCCCTAGACCAGTCACCTACCTTTTTTCTTGAAAACTCTTCTGGGACAAGACTCCTTATTTGTGTATGAGGTCTGTTGGATCAGCATGGGAATATTGGACGCTTTCTGCCGGGTGGTCACTATGGCTTCCTATGATGTTATTATTTAGCAATGTAGGCATTTTATTTTTATATGTATGTGTTTTGTTGATAATTTATAATGATGTTTGTATTCTATTTTGTTTTTGTAAACGTGGGTTCGATAAATTAGAGTACAGCCTCAGCGTCCCATGCGTGGGATGTCTTTATTGTAAAGTGACTGGCTGGTGGAGAGCTTTCAGTTTTTCCACTAGGGCTGTTTCGGCATATCTTTTATGCTGATCAGGGGTTGTCCGGTCCTGATTTGGCTCGGAAGAGTCCGCTGGACCTAAAGCAATAATCATGTAATGTAATGTAATGTAATGTAATGTCGGTCAATCACATACTGTTGTGTATTCTGTCGTTCCGACATCAGCGTTGTTGCGATTTCTGTCGCCGAGACGTCACCTTTCAAGTTAGTTTAGTCTATCAAAAATCACTGATGCCTTCAGTTCTATGGGCCAGAGGCTTCGTTGAGACATCATTCTTGTCGACTTTACTGTCATTTACAGGTTATTGTCGTTATTTTTTTCAGGCATCAGCATGCAGCTGGCTGGCGGTTAAAACACGTGAGAGACAGCAGAACGGTGACGTGGGGAGTCAACAGGATCAGTGGCTGGTTGTACACTTCCACCAGGGACTGAACGACATGTCTTCTGAACTACGAGACCTCTGTCAGGTCAGTCTTGCTGTGGGTTTTTTTCACAACCATCTTACCGCGTTCATTCATGTTTCAGTTTTAACATCAGTATGTACCCGTGTAGGCAACAATTGCTCTCTGCTAAACATTCTGTCGTAAAACAGCTGACAAAATACTGTCCTGGTTATTGGCTGGGGCCCTACACTCAATAAATTCGACACATAAAAACAAATTGTTATGCAATTTACACTTTGAATAGATAGCTATGCATTGCCCCAGATAGTGCCATGACTTGCTAGCATTTCTGTGGACAGAGAAAGTACCTGACTCACCGGCCATTCGTGGGCGTGGCTGCCAGGCTACCTGCGGACGGTGAACAAAAAATGGCGACACTTCCTGGCCAGCTCTTCTGCTTCCTGCCGCTGCCACGGGAAGTCACCAGTCCCACGGGGCTTCCGGTCCACGTCAACGGCTACTTCGAGCTCAGCTCCAACCGCCGCCATGTCAAGTGGCCCACGGCAGCAGCGGGTTGTGGACCGTCGGACGATGCTGCAGTGTGGAATGGACTGCTGGTGAGCGAGGTGGTGCCCAGGGCCTACATGTCTCTCATTCGGCACCTGCTGGATGCGCACTACCATGAGGGTTACCTGTCACGGTAATTCAACCAATTTTGACTCACATGCCAAGCAATGTGAGACTATGTACTCACCCAAAATCCAAACCAAAAATTTCCAGATATTTGCACATCTGTGCGAGATGAGTCTTAAATAGTCCAAATATGACAGTTAAAAAAAATGTCCGTCCGTCCGTCTATCTGTCCACCTTCCGCCGTCTCTCTGTTCAAAACTTGCAAGCGGATTAATATACCAGGACCTATTTCCCTATCACAACCAACTTGGTAAGATGGTGTATACCCATGAGACCTCATAAATGATCAGTGAATCAATGATTTCACTTCAAAGTCAAGGTCACAGAGTCAACAAATATTAGTTTAAAAAATTAAAAATTTTCACAAAATTTCCCTTTTTTCTAAGTTATTAATATTGAACTTATATTCTACTAGTGGTTTTGTACCCTGGTACACAGGTTGCTGTTTAAATTGTAGACAGAGAGACAACTGTTGTCTGCGAGTTTCATTTGGACGATGATACCTCCCCATATCCCCCTTGATACCTCCCCATACCCCCCCCTGATATCTCCCCGTCCCCCCCCCCATGATGCCTCACCATACCCCCTTGATACCTCCCCGAACCCACTTGATACCTCCCCATACCCCCTTGATACCTTCCGTATCCCCCTTGTAACCTACCTGTACCCTCCTTGATACTTCCCCGTTGATCGTTTCGCAGGTATGGATGAAAGGAATCGACCATCACCATACCCCCTTATATATACCCGTATCCCCGTTATGCCTACCCATGCCCCTTTAAACCTAACCGTAGCCCCCTTTTACCTACACGTACCACCCCATCCCGATCCTTGGTACTACTACTACAACTACTACTACTACTACTACTACTGATATTGATTATAGAATAATACAAATAGAAATAATAAAAAAACACCAAGGTTTTAAAAGAAAATTTGATATAAGATATAATAATAATAATAATAATAATAATAATAATAATAATAATAATAATAATAATAAAATTATTATTATTATCATTATTTGTATTATTATTATTAGTTTATAAATACTAATAATAATAATAAAAAATTAAAGGTAAAAAGTCTAAATTAAATAGAAAAATATCCATATTGTAGTGTAAAAAAAATAATTTTAAAAAAATTTGGCCCGCGTAGATTTGAACTTGGGTCGCCCTGCACGGTAGGCGAATGTTTTACTAAGTAAGCTACCAAGGCTTCGTAGAAAGACCATCAATTTTTTGGTCTATATGGGAAAACATGCTGAAACCTCAATTTGATTTTTAATGGAAGCGCGCGGAATGAGGCTATTGCAGTTTGAGGACATTTTGTTTATTTATTTATCTCAGAAACGGTTAAACGTTCGGTAAGGAAATGTCGTCTATAACGATTTCGCTGGTTTTGAGCACACAGCAGGCCGATCCGCAGCGCCCAGCACCTGCCCAGATCAGCGTCCATACCGGACAAACTTTATAGTAGAGGCGAAGAAGGACTTCCGGCTAAGCAATTTATAGATAGACTAGTGGTTTTGTACCCTGGCAAGCCAGGGTACACAGGTTGCTGTTTAAAATGTAGACAGAAAGACAACTGTTGTCTGCGAGTTTCATTTGGACGATGATACCTCCCCATATCCCCCTTGATACCTCCCCATACCCCCCCTGATATCTCCCTGTCCCCCCACATGATGCCTCACCATACCCCCTTGATACCTCCCCGAACCCACTTGATACCTCCCCATACCCCCTTGATACCTTCCGTACCCCCCTTGTAACCTACCTGTACCCTCCTTGATACTTCCCCGTTGATCGTTTTGCAGGTATGGATGAAAGGAATCGACCATCACCATACCCCCTTATATATACCCGTATCCCCGTTATGCCTACCCATGCCCCTTTAAATTTACCCGTAGCCCCCTTTTACCTACACGTACCACCCCATCCCGATCCTTGGTAATAATAATAATAATAATAATAATAATAATTCTACTACTACTAATATTGAATATAGAATAATACAAATAGAAATCATAAAAAACACCAAGTTTTAAAAGAAAATTTGATATAAGATATAATAATAATAATAATAATAATAATAATAATAATAATAATAATAATAATTTAAATAATAATAATAATAATAATAATAATAATAATAATAATAATAATAATAATAATAATAATAATAATTTATTATTATTATTAGTTTATAAATAATAATAATACTAATAATACTAATAATAATAATAATAATAATAATAATAATAATAATAATAATAATAATAATAATAATAATAATAATAATAAATTAAAGGTAAAAAGCCTTAATTAAAAAGAAAAATATCCATATTGTATTGTTAAAAAAAAAAAAGGCCCGCGTGAGATTTGAACTTGGGTCGCCCCGCACAATAGGCGAATGTTTTACTCACTAAGCTACCAAGGCTTCCTAGAAAGTCCATAAATTTTTTGGTCTATATGGGAAAACATGCTGAAACCTCAATTTGATTTTTAATGGAAGCGCACGGAATGGGGCTATTGCAGTTTGTGGACATTTTGTTTATTTATTTATCTCAGAAACGGGTAAACTTTCGGTAAGGAAATGTTGGCTATAACAATTTCGCTGGTTTTGAGCACACAGCAGGCCAATCCGTAGCGCCCAGCACCTGCCCAGATCAGCGTCCATACCGGACAAACTTTATAGTAGAGGCGAAGAAGGACTTCCGGCTAAGCAATTTATATATATAGATAGTTTAGTTAGTTCATTAGGGCCTAATTAATTATTGTTTAAAGTGTCCATCGGACTACAAAAGCTGAAGTATGACCTCAAACGTTGTACATTGAAACATTATAAAGCTATTAAAATCTCCTTGGATAGCTTTTGAGTTAAATAGAAGACGCCGTGCACAGATGCAATGTATATAATAGTCTATCATGTGCCGGTGTGCTATCTGTGAGAGTGTCAACTTTTCTGTGTGATGTTTCAGCGCAAGGCGTCATTATAATATTGGCCTACAGTACCCGTGAGGTGATTTTGGAACCGTTTACTGTAGGGACTATGTTCTTTCAGTAGAGGAAGGGACGTGGGGCTGGAGTGAAGATGGAGGTGGAAGTGGGGTGTTTCAGGGAATGAATGTGAAGGGGATGCTGCTTTCTTGACGATTAACGTTGGGTGTATGTTGTTTCAGCGCAAAACCGGGGAAGGACCTCGTTATATGTTGCGGTGTAAAAATGAAACTTTGGATTTATTTATTGTTTCAGCGCAATACCTGCGGACATCGCCGAGCTGATCTACTCGCTGTGTCCCGATGCCGACAAGCTGACGACTCACTGGCGGTCGCTGTTGGCTCCTTTTTACCAAAGCCTCTCTCTCCACGCCGCCTTCTTCACGCACGTCAAGGGCGAGCACTGGGTGCGCTTGCCAAAGGCTGTGCTGATGACGTCCCCTGATGCAGGAATGGGGCCGGAAATGGAGGCAGCGTTGGTCACAGTGTACGAGGCATGCGAGGTCAGTCTGGTTCGTCTGCCCCCTCATGTTGCGCGAGGACTGAAGATAGGTCGAAAAAGCAACTCAGGCGGGCGGATGGACGACTGGAATGCCCTGACTGAGGTAGATCCAGAGAACGTCAGTAAAATGATGAAAAGCGACCAAAGATGGCGGTCTGTTCTTGCGTCGCAAAACAAACTTTCCATTCTCCACTTCCTGTGTCGTCATGGAAACCACTCGCTGCTGGAAGACCTTGAACTTCTGCCCTTGGCTGATGGCACGTTCTGCACGTTCAGTGATCACGTGGTACATATCTGTAGAGGCCCGCATGATCTGCAGTTACTGCCGGCACTTCATGGCGCTTTGTGTTACGTCACCCAGCCAAAGGAACTGCAGCAGCACCTGCAAGATCTTGCGGATGAAGGTAAAGACAATCTCAATTATTGCATCCTTTGCAATATGGAGAAAGCTAATTGATAGAGTTAAAAACATACCATTAGTATCACACCTGCTCAATTCCTATGTAAGCAGCACTGTTCAGTAACTCTGCGTTTTACATGCTGTATTTATAGCCTTCCTGCCCCCCCCCCCTCCTTTTCCAGTGAAAGGAAGCATCAGCAAAGCTATTTTTAGCTAGCCTGGCTGACCTAACCTCAAAATCTGAAAAGCTCTGGTTGAACCGCTGTGGTATTGATAAAACGTTTTCTGAAGTCGATTATTGTTTTTGTTATGTTTTTGTACGTTTTTTGTCTGCCAAGGTTTTGGAAAGCTGGAGCGACTGAGTGACGAAGCAATGCCTAGACTGCTGCAAGAGAACCTAGAGACTCAGTTCCCGGACAGCAGCAACATGACGGTACCAGAGGACGACGCGTGGCTCAAACACGTGTGGCGCTACCTGCAAAACAAGGATTTGAAGGACTACGACCATCTGTCCCTCTTGCCGTGTGGCCAAGGTTCCGTCTTCCAGCTTAGACCTCTCAATGGCCGCTACGTCGTCTGTACTGTGGCGGGTTTTCCCGCCGCTTCCCCAGCGCTGTGCTCGGCTCTTGGTCATCTAGGTGTGGTCAGCGTCCCCAGGTTGCTGGAGTTTGCCTTGAGACATGACGGCGTTCTTCACCAGCGAGTGCATCCTGCGTCCTGTCAGGGCGTGCTGACCGTGCTTGCATCGTTGTGTGAGAACCGCGCTCAGGCTGAGCTGGCAGTCTCCACCTTCAACACCGAGGCGACAGAGGAAGACAGGACGGCGTTGCTAGATCTTCTTGCTGACGGCTGGAGAGCAGCAACCCAGAGTGCCGGAAACGCATGGAAACCAATTGTCGACATTCTCCGAACCCTGAACCCGTTCTCTTACCGGTCACGCACAGTCAACCCACAGAGCACAGCAACCCAGAGTGCAGGAGATGCATGGCGACCAACTGCAAACATTCTCCGACGTCTGGACCTGTTCTTTGTCTGGCCACGCACAGTCAACCCACAACAGTTCTGCAGTGTTGATCGCATCGACAGTTTAACCCCGAACTTGAGTGACCATGAACTCCCACCACCGGTGCCTTTTCTACCGATACTGCTTCACTGTGCCAGTGCAACTCAAAGGCAGCTGGCGAACGACCTTGGAGCTAGAGAGGTCTCACTGAAAGAGCTGATGCAAAAGGCGCTAGAACGTCTCCATACCAGAGTACCTTGTGATGATCGAGGCACTGTAGACTTGATGGTTTATTTCTTACGAAACACACTTTTTAAGGATAAAGAGCTGAGAGATCTGGCTCAAGAAGTCGCTTTCGTCCCTTGCTGCATGTCCAATCAGTTACGAAAGTCCGGAGATCTCTACAATCCTGAAGATAAGCTGCTGAAGGATTTGTTTGCCGGGGAAGACAAATTCCCAGAAGAAACATTCTACAAACAGTATGCCACACAACTACACCAGCTTGGACTGCGCAAACAAGACAGAGTAACTGCTAAAGAACTGGTCAGCATAGCCAGAAACATCGACCAGCTGTGTACTTCCACCACCACCACCAAATCCACCACCACGACAGCGCTAACAAAGGCCCGAGCACTTTGGGAGCTCCTGAACCGCCCTAGCCAGGACTATCCGCAAACAGCGTTGGAAACGTTATCTGAGCTCCGATGTCTACCGTGTGTCACGGCGCGACCCGCTGACTACCCGCCGTCATTGCCTGTGTTTCCATCGTCCCAATCATCTCTTGGCCTGGCCCGCGCTGTAGACATGTGCCACAACTCTCACTTCAAACTCGTGGCTTCTGTCCGCCCTGTAGCACCACCGCTGACCCTAGCAAGAAGCCCTTTTACCCCTCTCTTTCACAAGCTGCAGCCTGATGACATCGTCGGTCACATGACAGTCACGATCTCAAAATTCACAAAGAAAGAGTCGGCTCTCTTCATTCCTATGTTGGTCGACATGTACAGAGCGCTACAAAAGTTGCGAAACCAAGAACACGGCCAGTGTGTCATTGATCTACTCACACACACACCCTGCATTTTCGCGGAGAAAGATTGGACCTTCCGATGTCCGTCGCGGTTCTGGATTGAGCGAGAGAGTAGCGAGGACCTGGACCTTTCGCCGTACCGCTTCCCTTTGCCGGCTGTGCTGGTGGAGGATGGGCTGTCAGATCTGTTTGTGGCCTGTGGCTGCCAGCCATGTCAGAATGTGGACACGCTCACTCAGGTGCTGCGCGAGATTCAAAGCAAGCACGACCAGGCAAGGACCAAGCAACTGGAGATTAGCAAGAAAGAGATTAAGAGAGACTTGGACCTGGTGAAGAATATCTTAACCTTGATAAATATCAACGGAAAGTTTCAGATGGGAGAGGTCTTGCTGCCTGTCCACGTCACAGATCAACGGTGGCTACGTCTCCTGCCAGCCAAAGACTGCACCGTGGCCGCGGGTCTTGCTGACGTCGACCTCTCGGCTGACGATGAAGGCATCACTTTTGTCCGCACTGATCTTGACCGAGAGGTCGCACTCGCTCTGGGCGCCATTGACCTCAGGTCAAGGACTCTGACTGGTGTAGTTGACTTTAACTTACAGAATGATGAGTACGGGCAGTATGAGAAGCTGACCGACAGACTGAAGAGTCTCCTTCTAGAGGGATACACGGATGGATTCTCTGTTCCTAAGGTAAGTTTAACATATCGCCAGCCTAAGCGGGAATGTTATCGAGGCGCTCCTGATGCCTTAAATCACAGTGACCACAAACAGCTGGTTCAGGGTTCATACATATATTTGTTTAGCATATAGAACAAAAACATACAATTAATATCAGTTACATTACATTACATGGTTATTGCTTTAGGTCCAGCGGACTCAATATCAGTTAAAATTCAAAATGAAACAGCAAAGAAATTAGGCAATGCTCTATTTCACTCCATTTTTAGTAGCTGCTTCAAATCCTTAAAAATTAACACAAGCACAATTTCGGTACTGAATAAACAGCCATTAATTGTAGACTCATATGCAGTGTATGTTGTGAACAAGCCACAATTCATGACGTCGCACTGAGATTCGTGAAAATAAGGCAGTTCAGGAGGATTCTTAAGCAACAATACAAGATGGCCAAGCATAATAAATCTCGACACAACTAGAGTTTAAAAGGGAGGTCCCTTCTTGACAGGAGCTTATGCAGAACGCAGACGACGCTAGAGCCAAGATGGTCAAGTTCTTGGTGGACGAACGAGAAAACCAACAATGGCGGACCTCACTTCTGACCTCTGCCCTCGCTGACCTTCAGGGGCCGGCACTCTGGGTGTACAACGACGCCATCTTCTCTCCCCGAGACTTTGAAAATCTGTGTAAGCTGGGGGCTGGCACCAAGAAAGAGGACAGCAGCAAGGTAAGACACTCTTTGTTTTGTAGGTTTTTGAACTGGAATACAAACACGAACAGTAGCAAGAGAGTCAAGGACATTATTCCACCATTGTTATTGTCGCGTGACCTAACTTACCAAGGAATGACTTCACTTCACAAGTACGCTTATCCTAGATCCTCTCCAGTTCTCCTTGATTAAGAAAGACTCGAATCAAATGCTATATGCTCTTAGTTGATAAGCAGATAATGGACGAAATAAATAAAATTATAAGAAGCCGTCAGTTAGTTACACACGAAAGAGAATCGCCTAACCGTTTTTTCAAACACTGTCATTTAGTTTGGCTATAATTACTATTTTAACCGAATAGATCGGCAATGTCAAAATTGACTGACTTCAATGATAGGACATTACAAGTATATCAACTAACAAGTTAGTATCTCCCTTCTATGTCTCTGTCGACATGCGCGTACAACCGGTTGCTTCCCTTTACATGCTTTAAGCTCCATAGAGCGTCGTCGACCTAAAATAATTTTTTAGAAACTTCAAAACCCAGGGGAATTATGGGTAGGGAAATCCTTTTCTGAAATGACGTCGGCAGGACTCTTCGCCATAGGTGCATGGCACACGAGACACACGCAAAATGGCGTCACAAGAAGATTGGTTAGATCTGAATTCGTCTAATTTGACCTCGCATGCTGCTGGAAAACAATGCAATTTGAATTTGCTTTCAAAAATCAAAAGAGAGCGAGACCACAACAAAGTACAACGAGCCAAGGCGACGCAAACACTCAAGGCCGACAGAACAAAAAGCACACAAACTACAAAAGGTAAGTACCCGTGACCATACACAATAAAGTAGGCCTAACCACCATTGCAAAATAGGATTGATCATCACCGGTACGGAATCGAACATAATATGCTCAAATCATCATATCTTTGACAGAACTTGCATGTGCATTATACAGTGTGATTCAAGCGATAAATGAACCATCACATCGAAGCGATCTGAGCAGCTGAATCGATGACAATGGCGAACAATCGTTCACTGAGAGTCACGATCGCCTGCACTGAGCTCACATACATGTGTGCATGTTTCTATAAATCCATCGTGTTCTCCTTCGATAATTGAGCAAAGCCTTTATTCACTACCAGAAATATGCAGTTCCTCTCCCAACTTTCGTTTAATTTCAGCCAGCACATCTTCGCGAGAAATGGCGACCATGCCTGCAGCCGTAGCTAGTTATCAGTTACTTCCCTTGAACAGATTTCCCAGAATTCTCTATTCTATTTTTAGGTTTGGGATACCCTTGTCTCAGCTTGTGGCTAAAACCAAGGGCAACGGGACCACCGCACGTCGACTGGGGGCAATACGAGATACTAACTTGTTAGTTGATATACTTGTTGTGGGGGGTCTTCTCAAAATGGCGGACGAGACGCATCACGTTGAATTTTGGCTTGATAAAGACCGTGTTTGAAAGTGATCAACGGCGTTGACGTGTATGAAACTTGGTAGAAAGGTGCATAAGGACAGTGGTCAACGAGCTGCGGACTTAATTTTGTGAAATTCAGCAGGATTCTTCGGTATTTATCAACATTTGTTATTTTTCTCCTGTTCTTTATAGACATTTTCCTTGCGAATTTTCCACCACACCCTTACCCACCCACCCCAAATGATGTGAACTAATATCACTACGTTACCTGGATACGTCCACTGCCGCACCACCATACAACCCCCATACTCCACCCATTATCCCATCCCTTGTTGCCCGAATTGCTGAATTGAGCTCACTATATTGAGTAGACCATGCCTTCTACTGCCATCGAACATCGAATAAAGACGGGGGTGTTTACTTGGACTCTGATAACATTACTGTACAGAAGAGCAGCAAGTTTCTGTCGGCGACAAAAATATCGAGGCCTACGAGTTGGGAAGTGTGGCTTGTCTTTTCTTCTGGCTTCATTGACTCTAAAGCTGTTGTTGTTATGCGGCGACGTGGAAGCCAATCCTGGGCCATTCTTTGATCATCCAGGACAGGACTATTACTACATGCAGGTACCAACCACGACGCAGTCCAACACCCCTTTGTCTAGCGAAGAAAAGTTGGACAGAATTTTCCGCATGAACATGAACTTCGAGTTCCGTTTCCAGACCCTGGAACACAGTTTGGCCACTAACTGTCAGCAGATTTTTCAAAAATTACACGGCATGGAGGGGTCGATTCAGCACAACGCCAACGCACTGTCCAACATGAAGGGGGAGCAGCACATGTTGAAGACCAGGCTGGAGAAGCTGGAGGAGATAGTGGAACAGCGTGAGCGGCAGGGCAGACGAACCAACCTTCTCTTCCATGGACTGAAGGAAGCTGCTGGTGAGTTGGGCGCCTTGCGCGGCGTCATTCTACGTCTCTTACGTCAGTACTTCCCTGAGAAAACATGGCGCGATACTGATATCGAAGACTTGCGGCGATTGGGGGCGAACTCACCTTCAAGAAAACGACCGGTGCTCGTTACCTTCACCAGCCAGTCCGATGCCCAGCTGATTCTACGCAACAAGGAGAGAAGAAACGAAATGAGAAGTAAAGTCGACGTGCGTATTGCAGCAGATCTGACCAAACATCAGAGAGACACTATTGCAAGTCATAAACTGGAGGGTAAACATGCTTTCTATCTTAGGGGTCGGCTGATTGTCCAAGACTTTCATGCGAATGGTCGTGCCAGCGAACATCAGAATAATACTTACAACAGACGAAGCAACAGCAACGACATTCAGAACACAGGGATCAGTTCACAGAATACGTCACGTTATTGCGATGACCGTGCCGACGCGAGCACAACTGAACATGGGCGTGATCAGCAACCACTATCCAATGT
Organism: Oncomelania hupensis; assembly: GCA_036898135.1. NCBI lineage: Eukaryota > Metazoa > Mollusca > Gastropoda > Littorinimorpha > Pomatiopsidae > Oncomelania > Oncomelania hupensis. The sequence continues at coordinate 17,622,689 of CM072521.1, read as the reverse complement.
CGGCGGGCAGCAGCGCGAGAGGCAACAGCACAACGAGTGCGCTGGTGGCGATGACCACGGTGACGACAGTGGCAATGACCGAGAGCGGCGGCTGGAGAGTGGAGAGGAGCGGTTACACGACAGGCCGAGGCTGACGGTGGCATTGGCGGCGCCGCAGTTCGAGGGCGAAGCTGAGGCCAACCTCGCTGATGGTTGGTCGAATGTGGCTGGCGACGACTACGACGAAGATTGGCCAGTCTGTGGCCAGTTCGCGAACGTACCCCACGACAGGCAGGGAGTTGATACTGCAAACGAGTCCGAGCATACGGAGGAGCATGGCGGCTTATCACAGGCGGAGCGGCCACGACTACGCGGATTTGGGAGGGGCTCTCCCGGGACCCTTAGTATAGGTAGCGCTACAGGTCCGGGTGACGGTTCGAGCCATCAGGGGCGAGGTCGCGCGAACAGGCGACTCAGTACGGGTGAGCAGCATTCCACACCATTAACACGATCGCAAAGTTCGGCGAGGCAGAGCAAGATCCCGGAAGCTTGGAGCAGTTCGAGTGCGAGGGGAGATCATCATGCGGACAACACCAACAGACCGACGGCGGTCGACGCCGTCAGTTGAGGGAAAGACCAAGGCCCAGAGTCACTTAATCATACTGGTACACGTTCACAAACAGTAAGTGCTGCCTCTAAAACAGATGATAGCAACGTAAATAGTTATTTTAATTTAACTTTTTGTACCTTTAACATTGAGGGTTTTTGGACAACTTTAAATGAGTTAGACATGGAGTCCTTCGTACGTAAATATGATGTCGCCTTATTGGTAGAAACATTCGTTGAAAATATTCCACAGTCTGTGTTCCCTGACTACGACGTTTTTGTCAGTCCTGCATTAAAACTAACAGACAGTGTACAGGGACGCCTTAGTGGGGGATTATTACTTCTTGTTAAGAAACTCTATAGCAATCATTTTGAACAAATCATAATAGAGTTTGACAATATTATTGCAATGAAAATCTCTCATAATCTGCTGGGTTTAGAAAGGGACTGTATCCTTGTATGTGTGTATCTACCACCAGAAAACGCCAAATATTACCAGGAGACGGATATTTATAATGGCGTTATGATGCTAGAAGACTGCTTATTAGATCTTGGTAATCGTTTTGATGATCTGCCCCTAGTTATTTGTGGTGACATGAACGCCAGGACGGCTTCTAGGAACTCAAGCGTAACACGTGATCCTATTGACAATATTGATGATTTCGTTAATGATGAAGAATATGAAACTGCAAATGACAATGTGAACGATCGTGTTTCTAAAGACACAACCGTTAACACTTTTGGAAAATATTTACTGAACGTTTGTGATGAATTTTGTTTGTCTATTGTAAACGGCCTTAAATGCCGTAATTTTTCTAGTGACTATACGTACGTCTCCCAGACTGGGTGTAGCGTGATTGACCTTTTTATTGTTTCTAATGGCATTCTTAACAAGTGTATACACTTTAAGGTTTTACCAATGGTGGAGTCGAAACATGCAGCGGTAGAATTGTTTTTCCGCTGTGGCGAAACAGTAGAGGTAAAGAAAAGTAATACTCCCGGCTTTTCATTTTCAAAGTATACATGGGATTGTGAACAGCGTTCTACTTTTTGTGAGGTTATGAATTCAGACAGAGTTAAATCTGCTATTGAAGAGGCATGTAACATTATTGATTTCAACATCGATCTTGCCTTAGAGAAGTTTAACGATTGTTTTAATATTTCTGGCAAATGTATGCTAAAGAATATATACGTGGGATCTGAGAAAAGGAGAGTGTGGTTTGATTTAGAATGCAAGCAAAGTAGAAAGGTTTTGAGACAGCACTTAAGAAAATTTCACATACACAACAGAGACGAAGATAGACTGGGTTACACACAAAAAAGACGAGAGTACAAAGAATTACTTCGACGTAAGAAATTTGATTTTAAAGCAACTTTTATTCAATCGTTACACGACAACATGAATAATTCTGCGAAGTTCTGGGATTCGATTCGCTCAGTACGCCCACGCTCTTCTTGTCAGTCCAACATTTCAAAAGAGCAATGGTTAGAGCATTTTAAGAATGTGTTTATGTCTGATTCTATTGATGGGGAGGGTGTTGATAGTGATGGTGATGGTGTGACGTTTGTTGAACCTAGTGTTTCTAATTTAAATGTGCATCCAGACGACATGTTAAACTGTCGCATTTCCGAACCCGAAATAACGTCTGCTATTAATGCGTTGAAGAATAAGAAAGCCGCAGGTCCTGATGGTATGATTGGAGAGTTCTATAAGAACAGTGTTGATTGTATCATGCCCTTCTTGTTCAAATACTTTAATTATATTTTTGACAAAGGTTTATTCCCGAGTGATTGGACGTTAGCTATTCTACAACCTATCCACAAAAAAGGTGATTTGAGTAATCCTGATAATTTCAGAGGCATTTCACTGTTAAATATTTGTAGTAAAATTTACAGCTTTGTTTTAAATCAGCGAATAAACAAGTGGATTGAAGAACATGATCTAATCGGCGAAGAACAAGCGGGATTTAGAAAAGAGCATAGTACAGCTGATCATGTTTTTACTTTGTATGCTATGATTCAGAAACAACTTGTCAGACACAGAAAACTTTATGTAGCGTTCATTGATTTCAGGAAGGCCTTTGACAATATTTCTAGAGATAAGCTATGGAAGGTCCTCAAAAAGAATGGCTTGAATGGTAAGATTTTAAAGGCATTGAAAAGTATGTATGCAATTGTTAAGGCGAAGATACGAGTTGGGGGGTGACTTCACTGATACTTTTATGTGCCCTCGCGGCCTGAAGCAGGGGGAAATATGTTCACCGATAACTTTTTCGCTCTTTGTAAATGAATTGACGATGGACATACTGGCAGATGGAAAACACGGGATCCAGTTATCACCAGATTTTATTCAGCTATTGATTTTGCTGTTTGCTGATGACGTGGCTCTTATTTCAGATACTATAACTGGTCTTCAAACACAACTAAACATTTTGTACAACACTGCAAGGAACCTAGATCTAGTTGTTAATTTAGACAAGTCTAATGTTGTTGTCTTTAGAAATGGTGGCCATCTTGCTTCAAGTGAGCGATGGCGTTATGGTGAGGAACCTTTGAAGATTGTAAACTCTTACAAGTACTTGGGAATATGTTTGACACCGCGTCTTAGTTTCACTCGTACTATGGACGATCTTGCTTGTCGTGCCAGGAAAGGAGAAATGGCTATTATAAGAACGCTTTGGACTGTTGGTGAACATTCTCCGAATCTATTTTTTAAATTGTTTGACTGTCAAATTCAACCTATTTTGACATACGGTTCAGAAATATGGGGACTGACAAAAAATCAAGAAATTATTGAACGTGTCCATCTTTTTGCTTTAAAGAAGTTCTTGGGGGTACATCCCAAGGCTCCTAGACATCTTGTGTACGGAGAAACAGGCAGATATCCTTTGTTTGTGACGACTCAAGTAAGATGTATTAAGTTTTGGCTACGCCTGTTGTTTCTGGGTGATGACCGCTATTCTAAAAAGGCGTACAACATGCTGTTGTTTTTGCAAAGACAAAACTACGTTACCTGGGCTTGTGCCGTGAGGAATATTTTGTATATGTATGGTTTTGGCGTCGTTTGGGAAGCACAGGGTGTGGGTGACGTACCCTATTTCGTTCGCTGTTTTAAGGAAAGGCTAATTGATTGTGCAAGACAAAACTGGCACTCATCATTGATGTCACATCATTTGTACAGTGTGTACACTAACTATAATCAATCACTTTCTCTGTGTCAGTATGTACTTTCAGTAAAGAACATTTTTGTACGAAGACAGTACACTCGCTTTAGAATTGGTATGTCTAAATTAAATTGTCATTTCCTTCAGTATAAGCCTATTGCAGATGATAGGAAAGCTTGTCCATTTTGTCAGACAGTCGATGAAACTGAGGTTCATTTTTATTAGCATGTCCACTGTACAATGAAATTAGAAATGAATTAATTCCTGTAAAATACTGCAGACATCCGTGTTTGGCCAAGTTTCGACTGTTGGTATCATGTCCAGTTTCAGCTGTTGTTAATAATCTGGCTGTATTTATATATAAAGCTTTTTGCTTGCGTGAAAGAATGATGAAGCAAAATGGTTGAATGTAATTTAGTGCTTGCGATGATATGTATCATATAAGTATGCCTTCTTGCATTGTGTATTTTTTGTTTATTTTATTTATTAGTTATTTTGGCCCACTCATTGTAACGGGCCGGTGGTCTATACAATAAACCATTCTGATTCTGATTCTGATTCTGATATACTTGTGTAGGACATGTAATGTAAAATGTTTACTTCTTGCTTTGGACAGGTAGGAAAGTTCGGCCTTGGCTTCAACACAGTGTACAACATCACTGAGGTGCCCAGTGTCTACTCCAACAACATCCTGGCACTGCTAGATCCGCATGCGAGGTACCTGGACAACAGTAGAGGCAGGAAGATTGACTTCAACAGTTGCATGAACCAAGCTCTTCTGAAGAAAATGCCCAACCAGTTTCGCCCTTATCAGGTAAGCGTCGTTATTTGAGAGGCACATTTAGAAAAATCTTAGATTAATTGTTGAAAGGATGAATGCACATTAGTTTATTTGTTCATTTACAAAAGATTTGGTATTGGGAACTGACTCTTTCTTCTCTATTGTTATAGGGTATTTTTGGCTGCTCGATCCTGAACAAACCGTGGACACCTTTTCCAGGCACTCTGTTCCGTTTCCCTTTCAGAACGGACAAGCAGGCAGACAAAAGTGAAATTCGCCAGGAGGCCTTTTCACGGGCCAAACAAGAAGATTTCATTCGAGGTCTTGTGTTCAAGGCAGGCAACCTGATGCTCTTTCTGCAGCACGTGCAGCACGTGGAGCTTCACCGTCTGTCCAATGACAGCACTGAGCCCGCGAACACTGACCAGCTGATGACCATGACCAGACAAACGCATCGGCTGTCAAGCGGCGCACCGAAAGCGGACGACAGTAGTATTCTGGATCACTTCTCCATGCAGTGGAAGCGGTCTGTGGACCTCCACACAGCCTTCGACCAGCCAGATGTAGTGGAAAACGTCACACTCACCATCACAACAAAGGATGAAGAAGGAAAGAGGTCAGCCGCAACAAAACGTCGCGGAAAAGGAAAACGGTCGACGGAAGCGAGAACCAAGGACACGAAGGGGACGGAGAAAGAGTGCAGTTTCCGCGTGACGTGGTCAGCGGGGAAGGCAGAATCGTGCGTAATAGGAAGAGATAAGCGCCAAGGTTTTTTACCCTTGGCCTCAGTGGCAGTTCCGATTGATGAACAGGGACGCCTACTGGCCATGGAGAACTGTCCTGAAGGTAATTTACATATCAACAAAATGTAAATGAGTGCACAGAAAATCTTAAACAAAATGATAACATCAGAATGCAAATAAGCTTACAAACTTTGATCTTGCGATGATCTTGTCATTAAAACGAATCTGACCTACAGAACCAAATGAACACTAATGTGTGATCAAATAAACTATAGCAAACGTTAAATAATCCCAAAAACTAGTGACCTTTGGATGAACTTGACCTTCCATGACATTGACCTTCACATGAACTCAGATTTTCATGTGTGATCAAATAACCCAATGCATGATATATATATACGTATACAGTATATCTCTCTATATATATCTTTGGTCCTGATTTGGCTCGGACGAGTCCGCTGGACCTAAAGCAACAACCATGTAATGTTATCTCTCTCTCTCTCTCTCTCTCTCTCTCTCTCTCTCTCTCTCTCTCTCTCTCTCTCTCTCTATATATATATATATATATATATATAATTATATTACATTACATGGTTGTTGCTTTAGGGCCAGCGGACTCGTCCGAGCCAAATCAGGACCAAAGATATATAGGGGCACCACAGATGATCGTTTAACCAGCATACTCCATCTTTCTCTGCCCTCAGCAGCCCTGATGGCTTCGCTCAGTGTCAAACCAGTCCATTCTCGAATGTTGTCCTCCCACATCTTTTTCGGTCTCCCTCTTCTTCTACCTCCTTGCACTGTGCCTTGCAGAATAGTCTTTGCAAGGCCTGATGATCTGGTGACGTGGCCATACAATCGGAGTTTCCATTTCTTCACCACTGTGAGCAGGTCATCGTGTTGTCCAATGGCTTGTGTGATGGTTTGTCGGACTTCCTCCTTGGTGATGTGTTGGGTATAGGAAATGCCCAGAAGTCTTCTGTAGCACCTCATCTCCATGCTTTGCATTCTTCGCTGGAGATCTGCTTCGCAAGCATATAGAAAGATGGAGATGACAAGGGAGCGCAGCAGTCTTACTTTGGAATGTAGACTGATGGTCCTCTCTTTCCAAATGGGCTTCAACCTTGTCAGGGCAGCAGTTATTTGTACGATCCTGGAGAGGACTTCCTGTCGGGACCCATTGTCTGATACAATGGCTCCTAAATATTTGAAGCTATGCACTGTGTTGAGGGATTGACCTTGGACTATTTAGTGCCCGAACCCACAGGGCTAATACATATATATATATATATATGTATTAGCCCTGTATATATATATATATATATATATATATATATATATATATATATATATATATATATATATATATATATAGAGAGAGAGAGAGAGAGAGAGAGAGAGAGAGAGAGAGAGAGAGAGAGAGAGAGAGAGAGAGAGAGAGAGAGAGAGAGATACTGTATAGTTATATATCATGCATACACATTGGGTTATTTGATCACACATGAAAATCAGAGTTCATGTGAAGGTCAATGCCATGGAAGGTCAAGTTCATCCAAAGGTATATATAATACAATGTATTTTTATGTTTTTTGTAAGGCCCAAAATGACCTTGAGCTTCGAGATGAACGCAATCCTATCCTATCCCATCCTATCCCATAACTCGGAGGTCGTATGGTGATCGTTTAACCAGCGTACTCCATCTTTCCCTGTCCTTAGCAACCCTGATTATTTCGCTCAGTGTCAAACCAGTCCATTCTCGAATGTTGTCCTCCCACCTCTTTTTCGGTCTTCTTCTTCTTCTACCTCCTTGCACTGTGCCGTGCAGGATGGTCTTTGCAAGACCTGATGATCTGGTGACGTGGCCATACCATCGGAGTTTACGTTTCTTCACCACTGTGGGCAGGTCATCGTGTTGTCCAATGGCTTGTGTAATGGTCTGTGGGACTTCGTCGTTGGTGATGTGCTGGGTATAGGAAATGCCCATAAGTCTTCTGTAGCACCTCATCTCCATGCTTTGTATTCTTCGTTGGAGATCTGCTGTAAGGGTCCATGTTTCGCAAGCATATAGGAAGATGGAGATGACAAGGGAGCGCAGCAGCCTTACCTTGGAATGTAGACTGATGGTCCTGTCTTTCCAAATTGGCTTCAACCTCGCCAGGGCAGCAGTTGTTTGTGCGATCCTGGAGAGGACTTCCTGTCGGGACCCATTGTCTGATACAATGGCTCCTAAATATTTGAAGCTATGCACTGTGTTGAGGGATTGACCTTGGACTTTGATGTCCGTGTTGATGCCATTGGTGTTGTTGGTCATCATTTTGGACTTCTCTGCACTTATTTCCATTCCATAGGCTCTGGAGGTGGTGTCAAGCCTCTATACCAGCTGTTTAAGTTATTGTTTCTCTCCAGCCAATCCATCAATGTCATCCGCAAAACGGAGGTTGGAGATTGTCCGTCCCCCTATGCTGACTGTGCCTTTGTGGTCTGCAAGGGCATCTGACGTGATGCGCTCTAGGAAGATGTTGAAGAGTGTTGGAGAGGGTAGGCATCCCTGACGCACACCGATTGTTGTTCTGAACCAGTTTCCGATGGCGCTGTTGTGAGGGACTGCACTGGTAGCCTTGTCATACAGGCTTTTGATGACTTCAATAATTTTAGGGCTTATGTTGTACACTCTCATGGTTGCCCACAGAGCTGCATGCCAGACTCGGTCAAACGCCTTTTTGAAGTCTACGTACACATGATATAGATGTTGTTGGTGCTGAAGTTATTTCTCGCAGATTATTCTGAGGTTGAAAATCTGTTCAGTGGTACTCCGCCCTGCTCTGAATCCTGCTTGCTTTTCAGCTATGATTTGTTCAGCTTGGGGTTTCAACCTGTTGAGTATTATTTTCAGGAGGACCTTGCTGGGATGGCTGATGGTGCGGTAATTTTCACATTCCTAAAGGTTACCGTGTTGGAGAAGAGTGATGACAAGCGACTGGGTCCATGGTGTAGGCAACTCCTCACTCTGCCAGGTCTTATTACAGATAATGGTGAGTGCGTCGATCATCGCTTCTCCTCCTGCTTGAAGCAGTTCCGCGGGTATATTGTCCACTCCCGCTGACTTCCCCTTCTTCAGCGATTGCACTGCTGCCTCAACTTATTCTCGGAGAATTGGGAGGATTTCTTCTTCTTCTCTGTTCTCTGGACATGCTAGAACTGCTGGGTCTCCGTTTGGTTTGTGGTTGTAAAGGTCAGAGCAGTAATCTGTCCATCTGCCCAAGACTTCTTGTTCTTCTGTAAGGCATATGCCAGACTTGCTTTGGATTGTGGAGACCTTGGGCTGTTTAGCACTTGTCAGCCGCTTCACAGTCTGGTAAGCCATCTTGTTGTTGTTCTTGTTTAGACTGTTCTCTATTTCCTAGCATTGATCTTCAGTCCAGTTCTTCTTTGCTGTGCGCATGCCTTTTCGGATTTCATTGTTGATTTTTCGGTAGGCATCAGCTCCTTGTGAGATGTTCTTTTTCTTTTTCATCTCTCTTCGTCTATCACTCAGGTCCAAAAGTTCAGGTGTGATCCACAGCTTCTTCTTTGACCGGTGCTTTCCAATGATGTCCGTGGTGGCATCTGTCACAGCTAAGTTGAAGGTGGTGGTCATGGTGTTGACATCTACTTCACCAGCTCCCAAAATCCGCAGTGGTGCAAATTTACCTCCAATTGTGGCCTGAAATATTTCTGCCACCTCCGGGTCTTGCAGTTTGTCCAGGTCGAACTTTAGTCTCGTGCACTTTGTTGTGTTTACTCTCTTCAAGTGAAGCCGGAAAGACATCATCACGAGATCGTGGTCACTTCCGATGTCTGCTCCTGGAAAAGTGTGCGTCCTGCCAATGTTGATACTTGATTTGAAGCGTTTCTTGACCATGATGTAGTCGATCTGGTTGTGATGCTCCCCGCCGGGACTGTGCCATGTCCATCGTCTGGATTTTTTGTGGAGACATAGCGTGTTTGCCAGTGCAGTATCAGATTGTTGTATCTGGCAAACTCCAACAGTCTCAGACCCCTGTCATTTGTCTCGTTGTTGCAGTGGGGTCCACATGTGTCTTCCCAGTTGTGGTGCGCATCTTGGCCAACCTTAGCATTCCAGTCGCCTTCCACTATGACTATGTCCTTCTTCGGCACTTGGTCATGGACAGCCTGTAGATTTTCATAGAAATCCTCCACTTCGCTGTCGTCATAGTCTGATGTTGGGACATAGGCCTGGATGATGGTGATGTTGAAAGGGGCTGCTCTCAGACGGATGGTAATGAGTCTACTGGAGACTGGGCGGCAACCCATGACAGTGGCTAGAATGTTTTTGTGGACCATTGAATCCAACTCCGTGTTCGTGCCTGTCATCTCTACCGCTGAAATAAAGTTTGTGGCCTTTGTCGGTCGTTGTTTCACTTATGCCTTTCCAGCGCAGTTCGCTGATCCCTAAAACGTTCCATCGATAGTGGTCCATCTCGTGGGCAAGTTCTTCTAATTTTCCCTCAGCATTTAGGGTCCTGACATTCCAGGTTCCTATGACGAAGTTATTTTTGGTGCGGATCTTGCTAAGTTGTCCATCAGTAGCACACTTATCGTCTCCGTCCTGGTGGCCAACGGAAGGCGCGGTCCTTGTTGATCCGGGCGACGACCGATCCGGCATAGAGTAAATGGTTTTGTCCATCATGCAGTGTTTCTTGGGCAAGAAAGACCTGGCAGGGCCCAATCCTCTCCAGGCTGTTTGCCACAGCCGAAATCCACGAATACAGTGTGGCTCGCCTTGGCCCCGAGCACGTGGTCGTTGAACCTGTAGTAACATGAGGTTCCTCCGTCCTGGCCGGTGACTTCTGCGTAGATGACCTTCGCCCAGAGATGCCGTGCTGACATCAACCCTGCTGTTAGTCGCCTCTTACGACACGTCGGGAAACGTTGGGTCTATTCTAATCAGTGCCCAAACCCACAGGGCATGAACGCCGCATATGAAAGATCAAGCAATGATCACTACCTACAAGTTTACACTTTTTAATCATATGAACCAACTTTGTAAAGCTCCAGTGACCTTGACCTTGGAGCAAGGATCATCAAATTTGCATGGCATGTAGGCCTATGTCTCGTTGACACCTATAATGCCTAAGAGATGTTCAATATGAATAACTTCCGAAAAAAAAAGTTAAATTTTGTGTAAAATTGTCATTTTTTGACCTTGACCTAATTGTTGTGAAGTCACTTATTCACTGATCATTGTTAGGTCTCTCATAAAGTAGGCTTACCCATATAAACAGAATTTGGACAGCTCCAGCGAACTTGACCTTACAAATTTGCCCGTTTGTGTGTCTGGTTTATCAAGCTTTTAAAAATCATTACCTCAATATCAATAACTTATGGTGACAATTTTAATTTTGTGAACATTGTAATTTTTTACCAACATTTGTTGAAACTGTTACCTTGAACTTGACCGATCGTTTTTGATATCTTATGGCTATACGCCATTATACTAAGTTTGGCTGTGAGACACGAAATAGGTTCCGAGTACTTTTTGCACAGATGGACGGACGGACATAGAGACAGACGGACGGACAGACAAAAATTGTTTAAAATAAATATTATTTTTGAACTATTTAGGACTTTTCTCGCAGATTTGCGAAATCTGTGTGTGGGTGGGTGCGTGTGGTTGGGTGTGTCTGTGTGTGTGTGTGTGTGGGGGGGGGGGGGGGTGTGGCTAGGTAGAAACGACGTTATTCTGACATACACTTGAAACTCTACGTACTTTCTTTTGACGGCCCCGTTATTTAGACGTCAAAACAGTGTTCCGTTAGGGTTAGGGCTGTGTTAGGCTTAGGGTTAGGTTAAGGGTTTGGGTTAGGGTTAGGGATAGCTTCAAAAAATGGGAAAATGTCAAAATAATGTCAAAATAATGGTAAGTGTGTCAAAATAATGTATGTAGAGTTTCATGACAGTCATCACAACGTCGTTTCTACAAAAAATTATTGGGTGTGAGGGTGTATGTGTTAATGTGTGTGTGTGAGGGTGTATATGTTAATGTGTGCGTGCGTGAGCGGGCGCGCGCGCCTGTGTGTGTGTGTGTGTATACATAGACACATTGCTGAACGCAGTAATGAGATCCATTCAGTTTGAGTCGGTTTCTTTTCCTTCTCTCCCAACAGGATTCTACCAGACCGGCCATCTTTTCTGCTTCCTTCCCCTGGCTCAAGAAGTATGTGTGAGTGAACTCCCTGTACACATCAATGCCCCTTTTGCCTTGACCTCTGACCGCAGGAATTTGCAGATTGAGAGTGAAGACGACAGCAATCAGCTGAATGGAAGGTAATATCAAGTGTATTATTTTTCGGTGTTTTAAAAACAATTTTTTATATTGTTAATCTTAGACTCTACTCAAGACTGAAACGAAATTATAAACTATCGCCGAGTGCCGATTATGCGATATCAATCTCCAACTGTGTGCTACGTTTTAACAGTGATCGAAACACTTCGGTATCTATGTGTTGATCTATATAAATCGGTATCTATAATTGTAGAAGAATGCTCATTGTCAATTCTAGGAATATTATGTACCATGTGTCTGAACAGATGGAACAAAACGTTGTTCTTGGACCCCATTCCCAGGGCCTACCTGGCCACACTGCACAATGTGCTGGACACTCAGATACCAGGTGACCTTGACCTTTACTACAGTCTATGGCCACGGCGCTCCAGCCAGGCAGTGAGTGCACAGAATCCACAGAGCAAGCTGTTTCCTTCCTTCTACAGCCTGCTGGTGACGGAGAGCTATGCGGTGTTTCCCTCTTCTTCGGGTGCTATGACGTTCTCGCAGTCGTTCTTCCTGGACCCTGAATTCAAGAGCTCGAGCTCGGGGCTGGTGGCGTTTCGAGTGCTGCATCAGTTCTGGACAGAAACTGACTGGAGTGATGACGGAGCGTTGATAGACTTGCCTGACCACGTGGCACTCGGCTTTCAAGACTCAGGCCAAGGTGAGGCTTTCCACAACAGAGTCATCACGGAACAGCAGTTCTTCGCAGATGTTCTCTTTCTCAGGATCGGGGACAATGACTCGTCTCTCATGGACACTGACAGAAACGCGTTGGTGATGCATGCCCTGTGTTCAGACAATACTGTGCTGCAGGAGCTGGTGAAGAGTCACTGCTGTATCCCATGTCGACCTGACGGACGTCTGCTGTCACCACAACGCCTCATTCACCCTCACGGCTTGGCTGCTCCTCTCTTCTGCGACGACGACGGAAGGTTTCCTCAGAGTTGCGGCGAGGTAGATTTCGCCAGCAGGAGGTCTTTGGAACGCCTGGACGGTCTCGGCATGGTCAGGAACCGAATCAGCGAAGAAGAACTGCTGCAACGTGCCCAGTCAGTGTCAAAGATGAATAATAAAGCAGCTTCAGTGAAAAGAGCCAAAGCCCTTGTCAAGTATCTTACTGGCTTAGGGAAGAAAGAGGTGAAGTCGTACGCTGCGAACCTCGCCACTATCCCTTTCCTGCCCGTTCTACAGCGGCCTACAGACTGGCCTTTACCGTGGCACGGGGATGGCACAATAGTTGCTGAGCCACAGGCGATGTTTCCTTCAGGCCTAAAAGATCTCGTTGGTTGTGTGGCGCACGTGCTGGACGATGCATCGCTAGACTTGTCGGGCAGTGACTGGAATACTTTGCAGCACGTGGGAGTGACGCAATTCAAAGCCACTTCTAAAGGTACCAGATTGACGGAGATCGTTGTCAGCAACCTGCTGTGTGTGGCTGCCAGCTCTCCACAGGTCTTGAAGGAACACGTCAAACCCATCAGCCAAATCTGCAACAACAACTACGACTACTTGGACTCGCATTTCAAAGGCCGACAGACAGGAGATCGAGAGGGACATCTAGGTGTAATGGCAAGACTGAAAGGGGAAATTGTTGTGCTGACAGATGGCCAGTTCTGGAGAGGTGATCAGCTGGCCTTTGAACCACGGGAAGACATGAGGCCTTATCTGATCAGCCTTGACAACCAGTTCCAGAAATACCGCAAACTCTTTGCCTTTCTGTACCTTAAGCAAAGGTTAGTAAAGTAACTTTGTTTACAGAGTCAGACCAGATTGAACCCTGTCTCTCGTTCCCCCTGTTTGTGTTAAAAGATTTTATGTAGGCCTATATAGTGTTTAAAATGAGCATCTTATATGTTCGTGTACAATAGTGTCCAATAAGGTTTAGCTGGCAAAGGGTTTTGATTTAGTTTATAGACAAAGCAATACAAATGCGTATTGCCATCATGTATAGTTTCTGGCAGCAAAGGTGGGTTGATTTTTGTCGCGTCACCCAAGCGGGTTCCGCGACGTTCAGCTCAAAGCAACGAGTGGTAGGATAGAAACTCAAACAAAAGAACTAACACAAAATGCCAGATGGACAATCACACTCTTTTATTCAACAATGACACACACACTCACAGGATAATTGGGATACTAAACCACCCTCAACCCCTATCAAGATCCCCAACCCAGTATTTACTAAACAATTACCTCCCTTGTCTAACTGAAAACCCCAGAACTATACACAAACAGAATGCCCACAACAATATGCAACAATAGTAATAATCAGTTAAACTTCAGATAAATACAATTCTCAACGGAATAAACAAAACAGCAAATCTTAGAAATTCAATTGCACCACATAAACTAACTTGTATTCCAGTGTCACTGTACGTAGCCTACTTCACAGCCTCTTAACTGAGCTCAGAATAACTATAGTAGTTGTTCACTGAAGAGTTGGTATATGTTTAGGTGCGTGAATGCGAATCTGTATGTGTGTCGGTGTGGTGTATCTGGGATCCTGAGGCCCTGGTGAATAACGCCGGTCGTCCGAAGTAGCAGGTAAGTCCCAGCGTTGACGGGGAACTACACCCAGCAGTGGCGCCAACGACGACACAAAGTCGTGGCAGTCGTGGTGGCGGCCTGGTAACGTCCACACCCATGGTGGCAAAGACGGAAGTAGCAACAGTAGAGAAAGCAACGGTAGAATTAGAACAAGGTAGAAATCGAAGCCCAATCTGTGGACAAATAAAGGGTCTCACTAGTTCGTCCACAAAATGTAAACATTACATAACAGATACGCCTTCCGCCGTCCGCCATCTTGACCTGTTTATACATGCATCTCAATAACACAATGCACCTCTTAATTCTATAATTTATCTCTTTCATGCCACATGGTTGTTTATATAAATATACATAATTATTACAATTGCACTTTCAGTCACACAATAGCGATTCGCCTCATCCACACTTCCATCTTCATCACCCCTCTCTACGTTATAGCACATTATCTCCCTTCATTCATAATTACCTCTATCACGCTATAATACAAACACGCTTCCCTCATATTCATCACCGCTCTCCAACACAGTACATTTTCTCCCTTCCTTCACATTCATCACCCCTCTCTCTCTCTCTCTTTAACATGCATACTTCATTGTCACCCTTTGACCCCGGTTTGGCAACAACAGCAACGACATTCATACACATATTCAAACAAGAAAATCATATGAAAATCATATAAAATCAATAAACTACTATTCATTAAAATACATCCCTTTCCCTTTCATTCACCATCATTCATTCACGTACGCAGACTCGGAATGCACTGCCACTAAGGAAAAGAATTACAGGATTCACACCCACCTTTTAAGTCCTCGGCTTGTGGCACACAGATACACGTACACTGCACGACACAACACTATACAACAAACCACAATACAGTGCACACTGGTTGTTAGTCTGAGAGTTCAAGTTCGTTTCTGGCTAATGCTTAGCTATGCACTGGAGCATCTCAATACTGATGAAGTACTTGAGCTTTGCCAGGTGCCCAAACGAGGGCCACACAACCTTAAGACAGAACTCTACAACTATTACTTCCCAATAGATGGCAGTTACAGTCCTCCCACTACAGACTTTTAGATATTCTTGTCCCGACGAGGGCATAAGACCTTGGGTGGTTCGAAACACAACGAACGAGCTACCCTTACAGAAGAACTTACTCTAACCTGACAAACAGTCACAAAGTTACTTCTGTCCAAAACACCGACTGCTTGCGAAAGCAACCAAAATGACTCTCCTAACTAAATCAAGCAACCAAAATGACTCTCCTAACTAAATCAGGACAGCATCGAGTCGAGCTCAGTAACCCAGTTTCCCCATTGTATGCATTATGCTGTTAGCGTTAAACACGTGAAACCCACACATACTAATCTTTCAAACCAGTAAAAGAAACTGCCGAATCGACTATGTACACTGTATCGCTAGAGATGTGCAACTCTGCACGATATATAACTAACTCTAGCATGTGCTGAAAACTCGTGTCGTCACAATATTGATAATGCTAGTCACGCATTCCTTCCTAATATATTGGTACTTCATAGGTCACCTGTATATTTCAGCTTTTCAGTTGAGGACATCCTGGGGGCACTTCAAAAGGTGCGCGAAGACAAAGGATCTTCACAACTGAAGAAAAAGGACATCCAGCTCATTCTGCGCATTGCACAGCTTGTCCCTGGAGCTCTACATAGGGAGAAAAGGGAAGTGGAGACTTTAACCGACACGGAAAAGGAGGCCGTTCACCTTCCTGGAAAAGACAAAGTCCTGCACCCCGTCAGCGAGCTTTGTCTGAACGACTGTGATTGGGTAGATGGGTGTTCCCCCCTGGACTTACTTCATCCAGATTTCTCGGAGAGCCTGGCTCGCGTCTTTACTGTCAGAACTATAAGGGAACATGATGAGGTGAGGAATCTTTGGTTTTCATGACGTGGCATGTCTTATTCCGCGCACTTTCTTCCTTCAGTTTGTAGCATAATGGCCGATTTATTCTTCTTCTACTTCTTCATCTTGTGCTTATTCTTCTTCTTCGTGACTCAGTGGTAAACCCGTAGGCTGCTCTCATGCCGTGCAGAAGAACCTATAAGTTAAGATCTCGATGGTGACTGAAGCTTTATTGTTTCACCTGAGTCGCCTTCTGCTGGTAAGTATTGTTTTGTTGTCTCTTGTGTTTTGTCCGCCTGGTGAACAGCTTAGCTCAAAATTTACATTGGTTCGTTTTGTTTTTCCTTTGGCTTATGTACAAATTTGTGAGTTGTATACTACTCTGCGTTAGAGCAACCGTGCACATGCACCTAAAAAGTGGGTCACGTGACAGGGGATGACGTCATGGGTGCACATGTACTGTTAGGTGCGGAGGCCCCGGCCGGACGGTGTGAGGGTGTGATGACGCAATCATGACATAACAGAGGAGACGAGGGTCCTGTGCCCTGTCAAAAGTGAGGGATGACGTATGGTCCCGGGGGGATATAATTTTGTTGATAGTGCTGATGTAGGATTGTATGTGGTTTATATGGAGACCAAGCGCCCAAAGACAGCAAGTGCGCATCTCGGTGAATATAGAATGACTCAGTGGTTTGTGCGTTAGATCAAGCATCCAAAAGACAGCAAGCGCGCATCTCGGCGATAGTGCATGGATATGACTCAGTGGTATGTGCGTTAGATCAAGCACCCAAAGACAGCAAGTGCGCGTCTTGGCGATAGTGTATGGATAAGAATCAGTGGTCTGTGCGTTAGATCAAGCACCCAAAGACAGCAAGTGCGCGTCTCACCCAAAAGCCACCAAGTGCGCGTCTTGGCTCATAGAGAATGACTCAGTGGTCTGTGATGTGAGATCTATTAGTGAATGGATATGACTCAGTGGTTTGGGCGCTAGATCAAGCACCCCAAAGACAGCAAGTGCGCGTCTTTTTCTCTCTTTATCTACTTTTTTTATTTAGACCAAGCACCCAAAGACAGCAAGTGCGCATCTCGGCGCTCCAAAGGCAGCAAGCGCACGTCTCTCTGCATTTGTATGCATAAATATTTTGACACAAATAAGAATAATTAATGCCCATTGATTAATATAGAATGACTCAATGGTCTGGCCGTTAAATCAAGCACCCAAAGCCTGCAAGTGTGCGTCTCTCTCTCTCTCTCTCTCTCTCTCTCTCTCTCTCTCTCTCTCCTATCTCTCTCTCTCTCTCTCTCTTTCTTTCTCTCTCTCTCTCTCTCTCTCTTTCTCACTCTTTTACATATCTCTAGCAATGATCAATTCACACACGTACACACCTACACGCACACCCCAACACACACACACACACACACACACACGCACGCACACATGCATGCACACAAATATACATCTTTAACAATATTTTATGATGAATTTATACAGACACACACACACACACACACACACATGCACGCACCCACACCCCCACACGCACGCACGCGCACATGCGTACAAATATACATCTTTTAACAATAATTTATACACACACACACACACATGCTCGCACCCACACCCCTCCCACACGCACGCACACATGCACACACAGTGTTTTTGTGAGATGAATACTATACAAATGGATGCATCACACATCTGTAGTATGATCAAAGAGAAAGCCAATATTATTTTTGGAGAGGGCCGGTTTTAGAAGACCGAGAAAATATGTAAGTGGACACTAAATGGAATGATTAGGATACTAATCAAGGGTGAACGGAAATGAGCGTGTATGTTTGTGAAACAAACGAGGCACATCTAGACAAGGGTCTCTAGAGACGATGATGTCAGTAAAAGCATGTTTAGACTTGATAGGTGTGTGATGGACTAAAGACGCGTGATGCCGGCCGCGAGAATGCGAAACAGATGCTTACATACACATACACAATATGGGATTAATTGTATCTGATTAGTATACCTTAATTGAATGATAAACATTTGTTTGAAAACTTTTTTATTTTATCTGAAAAAAAAAATTGGCACGGGTGGGGTTTGAACCCACGCTGATATCAATCTATTGGATCTTAAGTCCAATGTCTTAACCACTCGGCCACCATACATTAATTTAAAATGCTGCATTTGTAAGATGAATACTATATGACCACATCATCTATGATATTTTATCAACATTACATCATCTGAGGTTAGCATATCTCATACAAAATAAGTTTAAATATGCATTTTTAATCTTTCTCTTTCTATCTCTCTTTCTCCTTCTCTCTCTCACTCTCTCTCTCTCTCTCTCGCGCTCTCTCTCTCCTTCTCTCTCTCCTTCTCTCTCTCTCTCTCTCTCTCTCTCTCTATCTCGCTCTATCTCTCTCTCTCTCTATCTCTCTCTCTTTCTCTGCATATAAATGTATACAATTGTTATTAAAATATACATTTATCTATGTATACTAATAGAATAATGTGTAAGCAGGAAAGCGAGGAGAGAGAGAGAAAGTCGTGCAATTTAAAATGAAAACAAAACCAATACTCAATGATACAAAAACACAGTGTGAGCTGTATGTGAACGCATGCAATAAACGATCTTACCAGAACTTATGTGTCTGTCCTCTGCCAAACTTGTAAAATATCCATTTAGTATACATGAAAAATCCTCTAACAATACTATCAATGATTAAGTATCTTAACTTTTGTAGAAGATATTTGAACAAGCTAATGCATTAAAATTGATGCTGTTTGCATAAGTTGTTGAGAGCTTTACAGTCAACGAAACCTGCTACTGAAACCTTAAAATGCCACACTTTTAAAATCACTAATAATATCTTTTACAATTAATCAGTCATTGCGTTTTTTATATTTTTTTCATGCACCAAAGTTATATCTTACAATATTTACAACGTTTAAAGCACTTAAAATACAAGTGATCACAGAAATTATAGCCAAACTTTATCAATCACAATAACAGTACCACAAAGTACCACACCACGCCGGCACTTTTTTTTTTTAAAGGCATGTTTGGACATGATATGGAAACGGCTGATATGGGAAGTAACTCGATCTTTTTTTTTCCGTCTCCCTCTTGCTATCTCTCTTTTTTTCTCTTTCTCTCTCTCGCTCTATCTCCATCTTATTATTACTCTCTCGCCCTCTCTTTCTCTCTCTCTCTTGTTTTTACCGATCTCTACACACACAATATCAAAAAATGTCACTTTTGGAGTGGATATTGAATATCTAACTACAATCTGTTGTGTGGAGTGGTTGAATATATAGACAAATCTTTACAAACATAGATAACTGAATACTAATCAAATGCTGTCAGCACGTCTGAAAAAAAAAAGTCTAAACATATATGCCAACCCTGATGACGCCCGCCAACATGTTTAACAAGTCACTCACAATATTGCATCATCGAACAGCCACATGTCTTACAGAAGGGGAAAAAGAGAGACAACTCAAACTCAATTTTTTTTTTAATGAGAAGTAACAAATACTCCATTTTTTATCTCTCTCCCTCTCTCCTTCTCTCTCTCTCTCTTTCTCTCTCTCTCTCTCTCTCTCTCTCTCTCTCTCTTTCTCTCTCTCTCTCTATCGTTTGCTCCTTTTTTTTTCAGTTGACGATCACACTTGTTTATTAGTCGGCTTATAGATTTAGCTATCACTTTTTAAAGGGCAAATACTGTGTGGATAGTGCGCAATTGTCTGGGCGTCAGATCATATACCCAAAGGCTACAAGTGCGCATCTTGGTGGTGGTTAACCAAAGGCTGCAAGTGCACGTCTTGATGGTTTTGAGTTAGATAATATATTAGCCAACGCCTGATCAAGTATTGCATGGATAGTGCGCAGTTGTCTGGAGCGTCATACCATGCACACAAAAGGCTGCAAGTATGCGTCTTGGTGGTTTTGAGCTAGATCATCTCTCTCTTTCTTTCTCTCTCTCTCTCCTTCTCTCTCTCTCTCTCTTTCTCTCTCTCTCTCTCTCTCTCTCTCTCCATCGTTTTCTTGCGCTCTCTCTCCATCGTTTTTTTTTTTGGGGCTCTCTTTTTTTTTTACCTATCTCTCTGTAGCTTTAACCATCTTTTATTGAACCCCTCCATACTACACCCCACACACCAACTGACCATACCCTATAAACAACGGTGTCCAACAGCCACATGTCTTATAGAAGGGGAGATATAGAGACAACTCAAACTCAAAATATTTTTTTAATGGGAAGTAACAAATACCCATCTTTTATCTCTCTCCCTCTCTTTCTCTCTCTCTCTCTCTCTCTCTCTCTCTCTCTCTCTTTATCTTTTGCGCTATTGTTTTTTTTTAGTTTATGATCACACTTATTTTTATTAGTCAGCTTATAGATTTAACCATCTTTTTTTGATTTATCCATCACTTTTTTAAATCCTTTTTTATTTACCTACACACCCACCCTCAGCCCCTCTCCTCGCACACCCAGCACACTCCACCATCCTATCATTGAAATACTCAAAACTATGTTGAAAAAATGCGCACCCCATGCAGCGATGATGAAGTGGATGATAACGTGCATGGGCATGTATGCAGTGTCTACACACGCACACGTACGCACACCTGCCCACACAAATTTTTAAAACTACACATGAAAATACAAGGAAATACTTTGAACACACTGACTCCATACAGTGATGATGGCGTGGACTCCACCATCCTATCATTGAAATACTCAAAACTATGTTGAAAAAATGCGCACCCCATGCAGCGATGATAACATGGATGATGACGTGCATGTACATGTATGCAGTGTCTACACACGCACACTTGTATACACAAATTTTTAAAACTACATGCCAAAATATAATAAAATGCATTGAAAAAAAAAACAAAAAAACACGTACCCCGTGCAACGATGATACCGTGTTCATGCATTGTAAACAGTGTCTGCACACGTGCGCATGCATGTATGCAGTGTCTGCACACACATTTTGTAACACTGCACACGGATTTTGTAACACTGCACGCCCAAAGTTTTAAAAGTGCACGCCAAAATACAATGAAATACGCTGAAAACAAAACACTCACCCCCGTGCAGCAATGATATCATGTGCGTGCACGTGTGCGTGCATGTATGCAGTGTCTGCACACACATTTTTAATACTCTGTACGCTCAAATTTGAAACACTGCACGCCCAAATTTTTAAAAGTGCACGCCAAAATACAATGAAATACGCTGAAAACAAAACACGCACCCCCGTGCATCGATGATACCATGGGCGTGCACGTGTGCGTGCATGTATGCAGTGTCTGCACACACATTTTTAATACTCTGTACGCTCAAATTTGAAACACTGCACGCCCAAATTTAAAACAATGCACGCCAAAATACAATGAAATACGCTGAAAACAAAACACGCACCCCGTGCAACAAAGATACCGTGTCCGTGCATCGATGACACCATGTGCGTGCACGTGTGCGTGCATGTGCGAATGACTGAACGGACATTTTTAATAATCTGTACGCTCAAATTTAAAACACTGCACGCCCAAATTTTTAAAAGTGCACGCCAAAATACAATGAAATACGCTGAAAACAAAACACGCACCCCCGTGCATCGATGATACCATGGGCGTGCACGTGTGCGTGCATGTATGCGGTGTCTGCACACACATTTTTAATACTCTGTACGCTTAAATTTGAAACACTGCACGCCCAAATTTGAAACAATGCACTGCCAAGGATCTCAGTGACGGCATCTATCACATCCGAGTTGAAGGTGATGGTGGTGGTGATTAAGTATTACATTGATCCTAATTTGATATAGTTATAGAATATGACAACCAAGTCTATCACACAAAGACTGAATAAGGAAAAAATGCCAAGGGATGTCTGATAGCACAGTGGTTGGAACACTTGCTACTGTGTCGTAAGTTAACCACCATCCAGGATGATTAGCACTTGGATGGGTGACCACAAAACGTGAAGGACTCAACTATGACTGACTACCTAAAGCAGTGAGGGAGAGAGATGGGCATCACCCTCATTATGCTGGCCCAAAATAAGTGGGATCTCAAGACTATGGGACTATCTTTATTTTTATATACAAGAGGATCTATAGCTGTATGTGCTTTGTGGATAGCGCAGTGGTTGGAGCACTCACTACTGTGTCGCAAGTTAAGCACCAGCTAGTGTGATTAACACTTGGATGGGGTGACTAAATACCTACTCTCTTGAGGGTGGGGAAAGTAAAGCAGCGAGGGAGATAGAGAGGGGCATCACCGTCATTATGATGGTCCCAAGATAAGTGTAATCTCTTTAACATCACGCTCCCCTACGTTCACAAGGCTATGAGACTATCCTTTATCTTTATACACAAGACAGCCTATAGCTGTATATGTTTTTGGCTAAATCAACACTAACACTATGAGAGCAATTAAACTGAAGAAATGGACAGTGAAAAATTGCATTTGTTGACCAATAACTTATTCATTGTTGAGTGTAAACAAAACAGACCCCACACCAAGATCACACGAGATGTAAATGGATGCAGTGGTCTGCCCGCCCTGCCCGCCCTGCCCGCCCGCACACGCCCGCACACGCCCGCCCACCCCGCACGCCGGCCCGCTGCCGGCCGCTCGCTGCCGCACACAATTAAATGAACGCCGCAACAAACAAATGCCGCACTCAGTCGGTGATGTAATAAAAAATAGGCATAACCATATCTGATAACACACAAGCCAATATCAAACATGTACACCCATATCTTAAATGTTCGTCTACAAACCATAATAGACACCCAAACATAAAAACAACAAAACAAACATATCTGATAACACACAAGCCAATATCAAACATGTATACCCATATCTTAAATGTTCAGCTACAAACCATAATAGACGCCCAGACATAAAAACAACAAAACAAACATATCCGATAACACGGAAGTCAATATCAAACATGCACACACATATCTTAAATGCCCGTCTACAAATCATAATAGACGCCCAGACATTGATTGATTGATTGATTGTTGTTTTAGGTCTAGCAGACTCTTTTGAGCTAAATCAAGCCCAGACAACCCCCAATCTACATAAAAGATCTGTTAAAACAATTGTAATAAAAAAATTAAATGCCCTCTGCCGGCCAGTCTCTTTATAATAAAGACATTCTATGCAGGGGACGGCTGAGGCTTTACCCCAACTAATCAAACCCCTGATTATAAAAACAAAATAAAATACAAACATCATTATAAATTATCAACAAAACACATACATATAAAATGCCTATATTGGTAAATAATAACATCATAAAAAGCCCTAGTAACCAACCGACAAACAGCGTCTAATACACCAACAAAGACTCTTGTCCAAAAAAAGTAAGTCATTGATTTAGTAAAAAATAGTATAGCAGAGTGATAGAATAAAACAAAATAAAAAAAGGGTAAATAAACAACAAACAGCACCAGTGAGCGGGCATAAAAACAACAAAATAAACAAACATACACACCCATATCTTAAAACATAATCTCCGTACACAAAGCATAAATGCCCGTCTATAAACCATAAACGTCCATACACATGATCTGTATGTCAAAATACTATTATTTTAATGTAACAATAAAAAAAATTATATGCCCATGCATGATAATGTTGTGCGCGTGTGTGTGTGTGTGTGTGTGTACATATGTATGCGTCTTTGCATGTGTGTGTGTGTGTGTGTGTGTGAGTGTGTGTGAGTGTTTAAAATGACATAAATGGGGCGATTGTGAAGGCCAAAACCAATGAAAGTGAGGCGAAAAAAATTATGGGGCGAAATTTTCTCGCCCCATTTTTTTAGAGACTAGAATACCTTATCAAAAGTCATTTCTGAGGCGATGCACGCAATAACTCAATCGCCTCATTTTTTTTATAACGTCCAAACACACACAGTTCACACTCCGATGCGATCAAAGTTTTGCCTGTTGTCCAAAGTAACACACCAACACGCCCGCATACACCACTTTTGGCGGGCTGTCAGATTGGCCAATCGTTAAGCTTCTCCTTCGTCATTCAACCAATGGGAAGGATCGTCGGTATTCTTTTCGTTTCCTTGCAAAAATGGCATCGTTGGATGTCTCAGAGAAGGTAGGAAATTTTTATTTTGCCTAATTTTTACGATTTGGTCAGAGATTTAGCTTGGACACTAAAGTTAGTTTGCCAATTTCCAACAAGATTATGTGTATAAGACCGCAGTGTTGAAAGCTTTCCACGTGAAAATCAGCGACTGAGCGAGTGACTTCTGATGCAGCTTCTTGGCTCCCATGCTTATTCTTGATAACGCTGTGAACGTTTCGTTCGTTTAATAAATTAAAGTCCCCAGGCCTCTGAGCGTATATGGGACAAGCGTTGGGAACAAACACAGGCTCTGAAGTCTCTTCTGTCCTCTTTGTAAACTCGTAGACCTCCTACATATGTATAGTAATTAGTATGTAATTGAGGAATACGAAAGACGAGACTTCTCAACCTGTGGGAACAAAGAAATGTGTGACACCTCACCCGTATTATTATCACTGAGACTATTATTGCTATCCAGTGCCAAATCTAACCATTCATATTCATTGTATTCACAAAAATCCGAAACAGCAGGCGAGATTTTACTGCTAGAGTGAATGATTTTTGATCGAGCGTATTTTACAGTAACAATAATCTACATAAGAAAATAGATCAAAACGTGTCATAACACTATAATGTACTGCTAGAGTGTCATTTTTTTATCGAGCATCTTTTACACACTGACAGTTACAATAAATGAATAACCTCCAAGGAAATAGATCAAAACTTGTTTTACAATAAATGAGTAATCTACAGGGAAATAGATCAAAACTTGTCATAACACTAGCTGATAGCAGGTATACAATTTCTGAAAACAGATTGATGAACCTTTCAAATTGTGTCAGTATAAATTGCTATAAAGTACATCACTTTGTATTTCGTAAAATTCTTGTATGTTTTTGAATAAGCATGACATCATATTCTCATGTGATGTGCAAGGAAGAGAGAAGAGAGAAAAGTGTGGCACATCACCCCTATTATCATCACTAAGACTATTATTGCTGTCCAGTGCCAAATCTAATCATTCAAATTAATTTTATTAACAAAAATCTGAAACAGCAGGCGAGAATTCACTGCTAGACTGATTGATTTTTGCTAGAACATCTTTCATCCAGGAAAATAAATCAAACGATAGCTGATAATCACCATTATTTGCAAAATAGGGAATTGCCTTCATAGTTTTTAAATAAACACTGACATTCTATGTATTTTTCTTGCAGAGCCGGCCAGTTAAAGCATCCGAGGTTTTCAATTTTTTGAAATCAAAGTAAGTATGTCAGTGAGTATGACAGTGTTTATTTTGTCGTTCTTATAAAGCACTTTTTCAGCTCAGGAACTGCTCAAGGCGCTGGCCAATACAAGGTGCCCACGTGCAGCCTTGGGCGCTTAGTCTGACGTCCAGACAACAGAGCACAACCTTGGGCGACTGGGTAATGACCTAGTGCTTGCTAGGTGGGTTTTGTAACCGGAACTCGCACGTCTAGGACATCAGTATCAGGATCTTTAAAATCCATGTGATGGAATGCATACATACACAGGCTAGACCTCTGTTTGTACTCCCACAGCTTGCCTGAGGAGTTGGCAGGTCTGATCATGCATGGATGGATGTGAGTTGCTATT
Source organism: Oncomelania hupensis (assembly GCA_036898135.1). Classification (NCBI taxonomy): domain Eukaryota; kingdom Metazoa; phylum Mollusca; class Gastropoda; order Littorinimorpha; family Pomatiopsidae; genus Oncomelania; species Oncomelania hupensis. The sequence goes on along the minus strand of CM072521.1, from coordinate 17,596,944 downwards.
TGTGACATCACAGCAGAGATTAGCATACTGTTTATCCTGACAGGAAAATGTTGGGCCAGTTCACGCATGGATTTGGCAGTTTATGCAACAATTTGTATGTGCATTTGGCGCAAAATCGACCTCTACAAATGAACACAGCTACGATTAATGTGTGTGTGTCACTATTTAAACGGAGAGTGTGTAGATGATGATGATGATGATGATGATGATGATGATGATGATAATAATATATTAATAATAATAAAATCAACAACTTTTATTAAGTGAAAGGTTTGGATACTAGTTACTGGTTGTCTCTTTGCCTTTGATGGTTATGGTAGGGCTATGGCAGTATAAATATGGAAATAAATACAAAATAATAAAAATATGATTATTGTGAGAGGTTTCGATTATAAATCTGACCTAAAGCACAAACCGTGACGGATATTTGCACTAATTGTTGCCTCTTGGTGATATAAATCTGCAGCTTCATGCAAAACAGTCACATCTCAATGGTTGTCTATTGGTAGCGATGTAGAGCGCTAGACTTCAATGCCCAAGTTTCCAGTTCCAACAGGGGTGGGTTTGATTAACGCGCTCATAGAGCGAAAAATAAATCTTAGTTATGAGACTTACTCCTTCAGATGAGAGTATAAACCAAGGTCTAGTATGTGCACATATGCATTCAATCGCATGAACTATAACGATCCTGATGTTGATTCTACATGCACAACCTATTCAACCACCTCTCCCCCAGTCACTCAGGATTGTGCTCGGTTATAGTGTTAGACTGCACAAAGCAGCAATTTGGCACATTAGGTGGCTGGGTTTAGATCCTGTAGGCTGTATCAGCGAGCGCGTTTGGCAGCTTTTTGAGCTGAAAAAGCACTGTATAAGAACTTTAAATACATAAAATAGATGCCACAATGGCAGTTTTTTGGGATGGGTGTGAGCTAAGTTAGTTGAATTTGTCTTCTATTATTAATGCTCAAGTTATGTGCATCTGAGGTTGAGATCAAAATATACAAATGTTATAGGCATACTATTGACTGCGTCCTAGTGTCTCTTTGAGTTTTCAAATCACAAGTAAGTGATGTGCACGATAAATATCAAATGTCGTGACTCACTATGCTTTTTTTAATCAGGAACATCATCAAAGAACGAAGAACAGAGGACACTGCAAGGTTTAACAATAACAAAAGGGAGTTGAGGTATTTACATTTTAATGCTTAGTCCTGTACATTTTGTTGTAATATTTGGATCTGGATTTGTTAATCATGTACCTGTTTTACTTTTAGTCTTGTGAATATTTATCACATGTTTTCTTTCCATTTTTCTAATCTGAGGGGGATAAATCAATGGAGAGGTTGACGCCCTTAATACAGTTTAACTTTATTTACCGATGGATGTGGTTGGATGGTAATAATATGAAATTCTATTTTTGTATAACGCCCAAGAAAATATGTTTACGGTAAAAAAGAAAATAAAAAAAATTTTGGGGGGTAGGGTTACTTTTTTTTTCTGAACCTGTTATGCATTGGGTGAAATTTTTTGGCTTTTATCTTTTTTTTTATTCAAGACAAGCTTCGCCCCCCCCCCCCCCCCCATCTCCCCCAACCTCCAAAAGTTTAGAGTCGGGCCAAACAATTAGGGTCGGTTTGGATACTGTTTGGCCTAATGTAATTGTTATGTATAGGTTTGTAGATCATAAGCGTGATATTAATTATTTTGCTTTGTAAAAGAGTTGGACAATGCATTTAGTAAGTGGTCCTGATTCGGCCCATCGTAGTCCGCTAAACCCTGTATGGAATGAGTAAAGAACTAACATTTTTACTATTCCTGTGCATGAGGATGTCTTTAGCACTGAGTGTAGTCACATCTTCATTGTCCCCATGCATAGGAATATCTTTAGCATTGCGAGGAGTCAGGAGTATGTGCGCATGTTTGCTACTATTAACTATTTATCTCTTATTCCACATTTGTAGCTTTCAAACAAAAAACACCCTATGCACTTTTAACCAGTTTACTAAATGACTGCTCAGTCTAGCATTTTATAAAAAAGGTAAAAAGGTAAAGGTAGTCCCATAGCCTTGTGGCCGTAGGGGAGCGTGATGTTGGAGATCACACTTATCTTGGGCCAGCGTAATGAGGGTGATGCCCAACTCTCTCCCTCGCTGCTTTACCTTCCCCACCCTCAAGAGAGTAGGTACTCAATCACAGTTGAGTCAACTGGGGGCGTTGTTGTTTGTCGCTTCACACCTTAGCGGTCACCCATCCAAGTGCTAACCGCACCGGACGGTGCTTCACTTTCGACACAGTAGCGAGTGCTCCAACCACTGCACTATCCGACACACATATAGAAAAACTTTGTTTCGTATGTTTCCAGAAAGCCATGTGAAACGGAGAAGATCGGTGAACATGATGACGATCAACTGAATCAAAGGTAGGTTCAGGTTAACTAGCAGTAAATATTAACCACACTTTCTGGAAATATAGTCCTTCAAATTTCCTTTTTTCTATCTTCCTGTATTTCTGTGTTACTTTCCTTTTCAGTCGTCTTCAGTTTAGTCTAATGAATATTTCCCGGTCCTGATTTGGCTCGGAAGAGTCCGCTGGACCTAAAGCAACAATTATGTAATGTAATGTAATGAATATTTCTCCCATGTTTTATTACTAATTTTTGTCATGTGAGGGTGATAATAATAATAATACAGGGTGCTATGTACGCGCCTTTCCCCAAGGTTCAAAGCGCGGCGATCTATACCAACATACACGCTCACCTGTCTCATTTACCCTCACACACACCAAATACACATACATCACTCAAACAGGTGGTGTAAAGGCAGGGAGATCGCTATTAGAATACGGAAGAAAATCGAATTTTTATTTTTGAAATTTTTATATTGACTGCATCCTATACCATTATTGAAGGGAGGGAGGAAACCGGAGTGCCCGGAGAAAACCCTCGGTGACCTCAATAGTCTCGTACCTAAGTCACATACGTTCGCCCCTTGCGGGAATCGATCCCGCGACCTTCGGCATAGGAAACCGGCGACTTATCCACTGCGCCACGAGGCCACCCCAATGAATCACTCGGAAAGGCTGGCGTTGACGCATTGGATGTTGTAGGATGGTTTTAATATGAAATTAAATTATTTTATAATGTAATTATATGTATATTTTTGTAGATCATAAATGTGATTTACCCCCGTTGGGGTGCCGGGGGTTTCAGTATAAATAGTATCCCCACTTTCTGGAAATTTAGTGCTTTAAATTCCCACTGTCGCTGTCTTTCTCATTTGCTCTTTCTCATTCCTGCTCTGTTCTATCAATCTGCTATACTATCGCCTTCTTCGCTAGCCCAGTCTCCTACCTTTTTTCTTGAAAACTCTTCCGAGATAAGACTTTTTATTTGTGTATGAGGTCTGTTGGATCAGCTTGGGAATATTGGACGCTTTCTGCCAGGTGGTCACTAGGGCTTCCTATGATGTTTTTATTTAGCAATGTAGGCATTTTATATGTATGTGTTTTGCTGATAATTTATAATGATGTTTGTATTCTATTTTGTTTTTGTAAACGGGGGTTCGATAAGTTGGGGTGAAGCCTCAGCCGTCCCCTGCGTGGGATGTCTTTATTGTAAAGTTACTGGCTGGTGGAGAGCTTTCGGTTTAACCACTAGGGTTGTTTCAGCAGATCTTTTATGCGAATCGGGGGTTGACCGGTCCTGATTTGGCTCGGAAGAGTCCGCTGGACCTAAAGCAATAATAATGTAATGTAATGTAAATGTGATTTTTTTTGTTGTTGTTGGAAAGAGCTAGATAACGCATTTAGTGAGTGGTTCTGATTTGGCTCATCGTAGTCCGCTGAACCTTATATGTAATGAGTATGAACTAACATTTTTATTGTCCCTGTGCTGAGGACGTCTTTAGCACTGAGTGTAGTTACATATTCCCTGTCCCTATGCATAGGAATATTTTTAGAATTGCGAAGACTCATGAGTATGTGCGCATTTTTGCTATTATTAACTGTTCATCTCTTATTTCAACGTTTTTCAGTTTTTGAACAAAAAACCCTATGCACTTTGACCATTTTACTAAATAACTGCTCAGTCTAGCATTTTATAACATGTAGAAAAACTTTGTTTCGTATGTTTCCAGAAAGCCATGTGAAATGGAGAAGACCGGTGGACATGGTGACGATCAACTTAATCTAAGGTAAGCTCAGGTTAACTAAAAGTAAATTTTAACCACACTCTCTGGAACTTTAGGTCTTTCTCTCTGTATTTTTGTGTTACTTTCCTTTTCAGTCGTCTACTGTTTATTCTTGAATATTTCTCCCAAGTTTTTGTACTCATTTTTGTCTTGTGAGGGTTATGAATCAAGCGGAAATGCTGACTCTGTCACCTCAGGATGTGTTAGGATGGTCATAATATGAAATTCAATTATTGTATTTGTAATTGTATGCATATATTTATAGATCATAAACATGATTTTTCGAAAAATTGTTTTTGATAAAAAAGCTAGATGAGGCATTTAGTGAGTGGTCCTGACTCGGCTCATCACATTCTGCTGAACGCTGTATGCGCAATGAGTAACGAACTAACATTTTTACTGTTCCTGTATATGGGGGTGTCTTTAGCACACCTTCACTGTCCCCATGCATAGGAATATCTTTAGAATTTTGATGAGTCATGTGTATGTGCACATGTTTGCTATTGTAACGAGAACTAGTGCATGCCACGTCATAATAATAGAGAAATAATAAAACCTCAGAAATAACTCAACGTTCTAGAGTCTGGGTATTATTATTTGGTGGCAGCGGTCCTCCGTCCAGTGTCTCAGCTGCTGGAAAAGGATCGTGCGTGGACGTGGGGTCCTGCACAAGCCAACGCCTTCCAGTGTGTGAAAGAGCTATTAACGTCTGCACCTACTCTCGCCTTCTTCCACTTGTCAAAGCCGACAATCGTCAGCGCAGACATCAGCTCCTACGGTATCGGTGCGGTTCTCCTTCAGGTTCACAACAACGACCCGAAGCCCGTCGCCTTTTGCTCGAGAACCCTCACACCCGCCGAAAAGAAATACGCCCAGATTGAGAAGGAATGCCTTGCGTCTGTCTGGGCATGCGAAAAGTTTGAGCGATACCTTATTGGGTTACCAAGCTTCACCTTGCAGACGGACCACAAGCCGCTGGTCCCCCTGATCAACGTCAAAGATCTGCAAGACACCCCTCTTCGCGCCAGAGAATGTTGATGCGCCTCATGCGTTTCAATGTCACAGCCGAGTACATCCCTGGAGCGAAGCTCATTGTTGCCGACACTCTGTCCCGAAGCCCTTTACACGACAGAGCAGATGCCAGCCATCCAGTCATAGACGCGCTCATCGAAGACATCGACGCTCACCTGGATGCCGTCAAAACGACATGGCCAGTCGCAGACACGCGTTTGTCCGAGTTCGCGGACGAGAGCCGCAAGGATTCCGTGATTCAAACGGCTATCACGTACACACTCGACGGTTGGCCAGACTACGTTAAAAACACTGCACCAGAACTGAGAGATCTGTACGAACTGAGCGTCTACAACGGCCTTCTTGTCCGTGGCACCAGGATCGTGGTGCCTGCAAGTCTCAGGAAAGATACGCTGCAAAAAATTCACGACGGTCATCTTGGTATTACCAAATGCAAAGAACGTGCCAAGTCGTCCGTGTGGTGGCCGGGCATCGGCGGTGAAATCAAGGCAATCGTGTCCTCTTGCCAGCATTGCGTGGAGCACCAGCCGTCTCAACGCAAAGAGCCCCTGCTGACCACGCCACTGCCCCAACGTCCCTTTCAGCAGGTAGCTGCTGACCTATGCTTTCACAACGGCAAGCAGTACTTAGTCTTAGTGGACTACTTCTCCAGGTATTTGGAACTCGCCTACATGCCAGACGTCACAGCCCCGACAGTGGTGGGAAAATTGAAAAACATCTTTGCCCATCACGGCATTCCAGAAACGGTCGTCACTGACAACGGCCGGCAGTTCGTCTCTCACGAGTTCTCCAAGTTCTGTGACGAATGGGGTTCTGCACATGTTACTACTTCCCCTCACTACCCCCAAGCGAATGGCGAAGCTGAGCGTGCTGTCCGTGAGGCAAAGAAGATCTTGTCGCAAAAAGATCCGTTCCTTGCGCTATTGGCACATAGATCGGCCCCCACTACACCTACTGGCTACAGCCCGGCTGAGTTGCTTATGGTACAACGGTACCTACATTACCTGTCAACCTAGAACCGCGCAAGGTAGACACGTCTTGAGTGGCGGCGAATGACCAGAAAGCAAAAGAAAACAACAGCAAGCACTTTAACAAGCGTCATGGAGCGCGCGACTTGCCCGTCATCAGTCCGGGTACGGAAGTGCTACAGAAGCTGGACAACGAGCGCCAGTGGTCAGGCCCAGCAACTGTGATTGAACGCTGTGCGCCGAGGTCCTACCTAATCAAGAATGCAGCTGGCGTGTTCAGACGCAACCGTCGCCATATTCGTCCCTCAGCTACTTTCAAGCAAAGCTCTAGCCTTCGTCCGTACCGCCCTTTGCCAAGAAAGTCCATTGATGGTCCGACGCCTCAAGCGCAAGCGCCCGCGAGTCATGTTATGTCCGGTGATCCAGTGCGTCCCGCACTGTCACTGTCTTAAGGCGGCGATACACGGTAAGACTAGATCTTATGATACCCGCATATGACTACGGAAATTCCCGGATCGGTAGGAATTGTCGTCAAGTATTATCGATAGAGCATGTTCTATTTTTTCACGGCGCGATACGACAGTGGAGGTCAGACAGCCAATCAAAACAGCTATTTGATTGAACTCCGAGGTGAAGGTCACTGAAAAACCGCGACCTACAAACTGAAAAATGGCAGACATGTCGAAGCACCAAACAGGAATTTTGATTGAGTTGTACCATGAACATAGCTGCTTATGGGATACATCATTGCAGGTCTACAAAGACCAAGGACCAGAAACCGCGCACTTTCATCAATACAGGCGCGGTATCATGAAGCCTGCATTATTTTGCTGGATCGAAAGTACAGCCGACAGTGTGATTTTTGTTGTCGTGTGACTCATGTCAATGAACGATATGAAAATAAAGAATAATATATTTGTGCAATGCATAATGACGTTTTGAAAAACAAGCGTCATCAATTTATCACGCGCTAACAACAATTGTTTTTGCAACTATTTAGATCTAGAGCCGTAGACTACGAGATAGTTGGTACTAAGCAGCAATACGACATTAAGGTGGCGATACACGGTAAGACTAGATCATATGATACCCGCATATGACTACGGAAATTCCCGGATCGGTAGGAATTGTCCTCAAGTCTTATCGATAGAGCATGTTCTATTTTTTCACGGCGCGATACGACAGTGGAGGTCAGACAGCCAATCAAAACAGCTATTTGATTGAACTCCGAGGTGAAGGTCAAACCGCGACCTACAAACTGAAAAATGGCAGACCTGTCGAAGCACCAAACAGGAATTTTGATTGAGTTGTACCATGAACATAGCTGCTTATGGGACACATCATTGCAGGTCTACAAAGACCAAGGGACCAGAAACCGCGCACTTTCATCAATACAGGCGCGGTTTCATGAAGCCTGCTAAATATTTTGCTGGATCGTAAGTGCAGCCGACAGTGTGATTTTTGTTGTCGTGTGACTCATGTCAATGAACGATATGAAAATAAAGAATCATAATTATATTTGTGCAATGCATATTAATATTTCTTAAAAAAAAATGTAATGACGTTTTGAAAAACAAGCGTCATCAATTTATCACGCGCTAACAACAATTGCTTTTGCAACTATTTAGATCTAGTTAGCCGTAGACTACGAGATGCCTTTACCGACAGGCTTATGACTCATACATACCGTGTATCAGCAAAGACATCAGATCTGCAGCGGCATATGCGGGTATCATAAGATCTAGTCTTACCGTGTATCGCTAGCTTTACACCAGCGACCTTGGCCTTTACCGACAGGCTTATGACTCATACATACCGTGTATCAGCAAAGACATCAGATCTGCAGCGGCATATGCGGGTATCATAAGATCTAGTCTTACCGTGTATCGCTAGCTTTAAGGCGGCGATACACGGTAAGACTAGATCTTATGATGCCCGCATATGACTACGGAAATTCCCGGATCGGTAGGAATTGTCGTCAAGTCTTATCGATAGAGCATGTTCTATTTTTTCACGGCGCGATACGACAGTGGAGGTCAGACAGCCAATCAAAACAGCTATTTGATTGAACTCCGAGGTGAAGGTCACTGAAAAACCGCGACCTACAAACTGAAAAATGGCAGACCTGTCGAAGCACCAATCAGGAATTTTGATTGAGTTGTTCCATGAACATAGCTGCTTATGGGACACATCATTGCAGGTCTACAAAGACCAAGGGACCAGAAACCGCGCACTTTCATCAATACAGGCGCGGTTTCATGAAGCCTGCAATATTTTGCTGGATCGTACGTACAGCCGACAGTGTGATTTTTGTTGTCGTGTGACTCATGTCAGTGAACGATATGAAAATAAAGAATAATACATTTGTGCAATGCATATTAATATTACTTTTTAAAAAATGTAATGACGTTTTGAAAAACAAGCGTCATCAATTTATCACGCGCTAACAACAATTGCTTTTGCAACTATTGAGATCTAGTTAGCCTTGGTCTTTACCGACAGGCTTATGACTCATACATACCGTGTATCAGCAAAGACATCAGATCTGCAGCGGCATACGCGGGTATCATAAGATCTAGTCTTACCGTGTATCGCTAGCTTTACACCTTGTCCCGACCTGACCCGGTACACCCCAGTGTGTACGCCTTCCCCTGTGCTTCCTGGCGCCCGCACTACCCGTAGTGGCAGAACAGTGAAAGCCCCTGTCCGCTTTCCCAACTAAGTCCCTGTTCGCTTTCCTAACCAAGTTTAATTAGTTGCTGTTCGACATGTTTGTTCTGGTTGATCATTTTTTAATACTGAAAGAGGGAGATGTAACGAGAACTGTGCATGCCACGTCATAATAATTAGACGTCATTAGTTAGGGAGTGACGTCACAACTGGGAAGATCAAGCGACTAGCTTGCATACACCCGGTCCTGTGAGGCTGGATTCGAGAAATAATAAAACCTCAGAAATAACTCAACGTTCTAGAGTCTGGGTATTATTATTGCTATTATTAACTGTTTATCTCTTATTCCATATTTTTTCAGCTTTCAAACAAAAAACAGTATACACTTTAACCATTTTACTGACTGCTTAGTCTAGCATTTTATCAAAGTTTTAAAAAAAAACTTTGTTTTTTTATGTTTTCAGAAAGTCGTGTGAAACGGAGAATACCAGTGGACATGATGACGAGGGTGACGAAATCTTCACAAATGCGAGCTCAGATGAGGAGTGGCTGCCTTCTGAAAATGAATCTTCCTCGGGTGAGAACAGTGAAGGGTCCGGGTGTAGAGTGCAGACCCTTGTAGAAGTAACAGATCTGGGTGAGTCAGTCAGTGAAACTTGCGAGAACTCTTTAGGAGATAATCCCGCTGAAGCAGAGCTTTCTTCAGGTACGAGTGCTGTTCTTGTTTCTCAGACAAAAATGCGGAAAAAATGGGACAAGAAGCATGCTTGTAAATATTGTCAGAAACATGTTATCAAGATGAGTGATCATTTAGAAAGGAAACATAAGGATAAAAGTGAAGTGGCAAATATTCTGGCCATGAAGAAAGGGTCACAAGAAAGAAGAATGGCATGGGGTATCCTACTAAATGAAGGAGATTTTCAGCACAATTATTCAGTGCTTCAGTGCCAGAAGGGAGTAGTTATTCCGAGATACAGAACTGGAAAATGTGAAAGGAAAATCACAGAGTTGGTGCCATGTATGGTTTGCAAAGGAATGTACTTAAAAAGATTATTGGGGCAGCATATTAAAAAATGTGGGAAAATGCGCAATGTTACAGTACCAAAGAAGGGAACGTCGGCTGTAATGGAAGGTGTTTTGCTCACACCTGGTGTTCAAACTTTGAACAAACTGTTCTTCAGGAGAGTGATTTTCAAAATGAAGAGCGATGAAGTCAAAGATATTATCATGAAAGATTCGTTGATTTTGAAATATGGAGAGCGACTGTTTCTGAAGAAGGATGTTGAAGAGCACACGCCAAACCACATTAGTGGGCGAATGCGAAACCTCGCACAACTTGTCCGCAGACTGAAACAGAAAGAAGGCACACAGATAAGGACTCTGATGCAAGCAATGAATCCCCAAAACTTGAACATCTTGGTCCAAGCTGTGAAAGAAGTCTGCCAGTTTGATTCCAGCACAAACAAATTTGCCCTAGGATCTAAAGCCCTAAAAATTGGCTATTCTTTAAAACGGTGCAACGATATTCTGAGATCGGAGGCGGCCAAGAACAGAGATGATGAATTGAAGACTCAAACAGAGGCTTTTGATGTGGCTTTCACAGGTGACTGGAACGACTTTGTCTCTGCTTGTGCACGACAGTCGATGGAGACTGCAAAATTCAATGCCCCAAAATTGCTGCCCACTTGTGAGGATGTACAGAAACTGTACCTGTATTTGAAGAAGCGGAGGGAAGAAAATGTAGGATCGGAAGACTATAGTGAACTTGCGCAAAGGCTGTTGTGTCAGATCTCTCTTTTGAACCGAAAGAGAGGAGGAGAAGTTCAAAGAATGAAGGTGAAAGATTATGAACAGGCTTTAGCCAAAACGGTGGAAATTGATCCTCAAATTGAACAAAGTCTGAGTCCTGTAGAGAAAAAGCTTGCTAAATTTTTGGACCGAATTGAAATCCGAGGCAAATTTGGCAGGAGAGTTGCAATTTTGCTGACCCCAGCAATGCAAGAAGATATTAAAAAGATCAAAGTGCTGAGAGACAAGCACAGCATTCACAGTCCGTATTTGTTTGCTTCCAAGACAGGTGAAAGGCCAATCAGGGGCTGTGATGTCATTCAGCGTTTCGCAAAAGAAGCACAAGTTGAAAACCCAGCTATTTTTACCTGGACATGCATGCGCAAGCAGCTGGCAACCATCTCTCAGGCCATGGAGATTACAGATAACGATCAGGACATGTTGGCAAAGTTTTTAGATCATGACATTCGAGTTCATAGAGATTGTTACCGGCTTCCACTTGACCTCCTCCAAAAAACCAAAGTTGCCAAAATACTTTTGGCAGCAAACAGAGGAGCCCGCCTCTCAGTGGAATGCATTGAAGAAGAAATTATGGACAACGGAGCAAATGTAATGGACGAAACCCTTGTTGGTGATCTTGAGGAAAAACAGGTCAGTTCAGAAGATGAAAATGAAATAGAGATAACAGAACAACAAGCACCTCAAATCATAGAAAGACCTGAAGAAGATGCGAGTTCAGGAGGTGACTTTCAGATGGCGCAATCACCGTCATCTCAGCACAAAAGAAGGCTTGAAAAAGTTCTCGGTTCAGAAGATGAGATTCACATGACAAAAAAACTGCCACCCATACATAATATGTCTGTCTCAGGTGGTAAGCTCTCAAAAAAGACAGTCAAAAAACAGCCTTGGGATGCCAAAGAAAAAGCTGCTATTTATAGACAACTCAATGGGTGCATCACAATGAACAAAGTGCCCAAACAATGTGAAGCACAGGCAGCAATAGACAAAGAAGATGTGCTTTCAAACAGAACTTGGAAAAATGTAAAGTTCTTTGTTTACAATATCATTCAAAAGCAGAGAAAACAGTCTTTGTACTAATCTTTACATTGCTTGGGAACTTAGTTCATCTAAACGTTACTGTGCGAAGATTTCCAGTGCTTATGTCCAAGAAAAGAGTTGTGTTTTTTTTTTGGTTTTTAGGGAAAACCTAAATGTCTGAGGAGTCAGTGGTGTACTTTCAGTGCCAAAGGCTTGTTTATAGTTGATTTTGAAATCTGACCATGCTGGGATATTGTTCTTTTTTTAATTTTTTGACTCGCAGGCATAGCAATGTCTATATACTCACCAAAAAATCAAAATGTTCCAAATGCTTGCAACTCTGCACAAAGTAAATAGTCCACACCCTCCTCCCCCTTCCCCAATTTCTTTTTTAAATCTGGCCGTCTGTCAGTTTATCCATTTGTCTGTGTTCTGTCCGATTGTGCAAAACTTGCAGTTGGCTAAATTACCCCCTTTGAACCTATTTTATCTACAATAGCAAAACATGGTGTATAGCACTGAGAGCTCGACAATGATCACCGATTGAATGACCTCACTACAAGGTCAACAAATGTTATTTTAAAACAAAGACAATGTTCCACACAATTTCACATTTTCCTAAGTTATTGATGATGGATTTATAATTGTTTGACGAATGATAGATATTATACAAAGAGACACATCAACTGTGCAGGTTTGGTCAGCCACACTCTAAGGTCAAGGCCACTAGGGGCTTGTGAGTCATATGGGCTTTGCCATTATAGCTTACATGTGTTATATGAATTGAGCAGTCCAGAAGCACGGGTTAAGCACTGTTGAATAAGAAACTTGGGTGACAGATTTTTGCATGTGTTTGTACATGTATGATTGAATGTAAACTCTTATAAATTATTGTCTGTAAATCTAAAAACCTGTTAGTGTTATTGATGTTTAATTGTCAATATAATATTATATCAATTGACACCACAGTGCAGAATTATAACTTTTCTTTGAGCTGTTAATGTTAGCTTTGATTTATATGCATCAATTGTAATACATATTGTAAGAGTTCGATGCTCAGATGGAGAGGTAATTAGGGGAGGGGGCAGGGGTTGGGGTGGGGAGGGATAGTGTGGGTCTAAATTTAAGTGAGGATTCTTTTCGGTTTACCAAAAGGCCTTGAGCAACTTGGATGATTCTCCCCGTGGAGGTGCCAGGGGGTTTATGGAAAAGTAGTGCTTTAAATTCCTACTGTCGCTATCTTTCTCCTTCGTTCTTTCTCATTCCTACTCTGTTCTATCAATGTACTATATTATCTTCTTCGCTATACCAGTCACCTTCCTTTTTTTTATTGAAAACTCTTCCAAAACTCCGTATTTGTATGAGGTCTGTTGGGTCAGCTTGGGAATATTGCAAAATGGTCACTAGTTCTTCTTATGATATTATTATTTAGCAGTGTAGGCATTTTATTGTATGTGTTTTGTTGATATTTTATAATGATGTTTATATTCTATTTTGTTTTTTGCAAACGAGGCTTTGATAATGTAGACCCCTTAAGGTCATGAGCAATCTTGCCACTGTAGATTGTTCAAACCTATAAAGGGAACAGTGAAAGCCACAGTTGAAAACCTGTCTTTCCTTTATAGGCAAGACAGATTCACTGCGGCAACAGTACCCCCGTTGGAGTGCCGGGGGTTTTCAGTATAAATAGTATCCCCACTTTATGGAAATTTAGTGCTTTAAATTCCCACTGTCGCTGTCTTCCTCATTTACTCTTTCCTATTCCTGCTCTGTCCTTCACTCTGCTATACTATCTTCTTCTTCGCTAGATCAATGACCTACCTTTTTTCTTGAAAACTCTTCCTGGACAGGACTCCTTGTTTGTGTATGAGGTCTGTTGGATCAGCTTGGGAGTGTTGGACGCTTTCTGCCGGGTGGTCACTAGGGCTTCCTATGATTGTACTATGTAGCACTATAGGCATTTTATATGTATGTGTTTCATTGATGATTTATAATGATGTTTGTATTCTATTTTGTTTTTGTAACCGGGGTGTTCGCGTAGTTGAGGTCAACCCTCAGCCGTCCCCCGCGTGGGATGTCTTTATTGTAAAGTGACTGGCCGGTGGAGGGCATTCAATTTTCCCACTGGGGTTGTTTCGGCAGATCTTTTATGCGGATCGGGGGTTGTCCGGTCCTGATTTGGCTCGGAAGAGTCCGCTGGACCTAAAGCAACAATAAATCAATCAATCAATCAATCAATTTGATAATGTAGAGTATTGCCTCATCGGTCCCTGCATGGGATGCCTTTATTGTAAAGTGACAAGCTGGTGTAGTGTCTTCAGTTTTACCACTAGGGTTGTTTCAGCAGATTTTTTATACGGATCATGTTCGAACCCTCTTTCAACCAAGTTGTGGTCCTGATTCGTGATCCTGATTCAGGTCCTTGCAGTCCGCTGGACCCTATAAACAATGACTAACTCTCTCTCCCACTATCTCTGTACTCCCCCTTCCTCTATCGCCATCTCTCTCTCTCACCTCCTCTCTCTCTAATCCACTCCCCTCAGGGACTGTGTCTTTCTCTCTCTGTCTCTCTCTCGCTTTCTCTCTTGCTCGCTCTCTCACACAAATGAATATTTTCATAGGATTTTTATAAAAATCAACATGTTAGCTCACATCATACAATTTATAGTTATAGTACCTGCTTTATCTCCCTCCCCCACTTCTCTATCTCTCTCTCTCTCTGTCTCTCGCTCTCTCTCTCTCTCTCTGTCTCTCGCTCTCTCTCTCTCTTTCTCTCTCTCTCTCTCTCTCTCTCTCTCTCTCTCTCTCTCTCTCTCTCTCTCTACCCCTCCCCCACATGCTGACACACACAGATGTTTTTGTTTTCATAGGATTAATGGATTGAGGTTAATTCATGTGTGTTTGCAAACCCGCCTCTCTCCTGTTTTCTCGTCTTTAAAAAAATGTTTTGATTTTGTTTGATTTTCTATACATGTGAACTTGTCGTAAGACTATATGCATGTATCTAACAATTTCAATTGATTACACTGGTTATAATTTAGTTTATTGTTTTCATGACACTTATTTTGTTAGCAAAGTTTGTAACCCCACTTCGGGTTAGTGTTAATTTATTTACACTTTTGTTTTGTAAGCCAAGTGTGTGACTTTATGAAACTTCTGTTATTGAGTTCATTACACATTGCGTACCCAATGTGTGTATTTTTGTGAAACAAAGGAGTGTTTTGTAATGTAGGAGATTCGCTCACACCTACTGTTGAATCATTATATATTTTTGGAGTTTTGTACTCATTTGAGTTCATGCCATAGATTTTGTCAGATATTTTTATTTCATAAACATGTGTTCTTTTTACATCATATAATTTATAGTTATATTATTCTCTCTCTCTCTCTCTCTCTCTCTCTCTCTCTCTCTCTCTCTCTCTCTCTCTCTCTCTCTCTCTCTCCTCTCTTTCTGCCACATACTGACACACACTCAGATGTTTCTGTTTTCATAGGATTAATGGATTGGGATTAATTCATGTGTGTTTGCGATCTCGTCTTTAAAAAAAAAAGTGTTGATTTTGTTTGATTTTGTATGCATATGAACTTGTAGTAAGACTATATGCATGTATCTAACAATTTCAATTGATTACACTGGTTATAATTTAGTTTATTGTTTTCATGACACTTATTTTGTTAGCAAAGTTTGTAACCCCACTTCTGGTTAGTGTTAATTTATGTACACTTTTGTTTTGTAAGCCAAGTGTGTGACTTTATGAAACTTCTGTTATTGAGTTCATTACATATTAGGTACCCAATGTGTATTTTTTTAAACAAAGGAGTATTTTGTAACGTAGGAGATTCGCTCTCACCTGCTGTTGAATCATTACATATTTTTGGAGTTTTGTACTCATTTGAGTTCACGCCATAGATTTTGTAAGATATTTTTATTTAATAAACATGCGTGTTCTTTTCAAATCAAATAATTTATAGTTATATTATTATTATTCTCTCTCTCTCTCTCTCTCTCTCTCTCTCTCTCTCTCTCTCTCTCTCTCTCTCTCTCTCTTGCCTACCCCCTTTTCCTCTCTATCGCCAATGCTTTCTCTATCAAACCCTCTCATATCATCCCCCTCCTCCCTCCCTCTCTCTCTCCTACCCCATTTTCCTCTCTATCACCATCGCTTTCTCTCTCAACCCCTCTCTTATTATCCACCTCCTCTCTCTCTCTCTCTCTCTCTCTCTCTCTCTCTCTCTCTCTCTCTCTCTCTCTCTCTCTCTCTCTCTCTCTCTCTCTCTTTGCGTGCGTGTGTGGTGTGTTAGGGAACGGTTTTAGTAGTAATAGTAATCAAGGCCTTGTTAATATCAAACCCTTATTTCTCTCTCATCCTCTCTGCGCACGAGTGGGTGTGTGCGAGTTACATACTAATCAACATTATCCTGTGTTTTAGACAAATAAGTCAAAAGATTGACAGAGATAAAACACAGCAGATTAAACAATTGCCTATACATGGATTTCACTAAATGCGTAGTCAGCAGTAATAAACTAACTCATGAATAGTGTACATTATATTACAAGAATGGAACATGTTGTTGATCTTATTATCAAGGGTGTGGGGAGGGGCGTGTCCGAACACTTCCAAACTTTAGATACACATCCCATATTATAGGGGAAACTTCAATCAATCCTTCTCAGCGAGCGCGGTTTCTCTGGGGTCAGCACTGGGGTCCTCCAGGTCTATAATCCGCTCAAGCTAGGTATATGTCTCTCCATGTCTGTAATTCCCACAGCTTTGTGTTCCCCCAACATTTTGCAGGTTGATGTTCGACCAGACCTATATTCCCCAAAGTCTTTGTTCCCCATGAATTTTTACATACGACATTGTTTATTATGCCTGCGGATACACATTTAAAACATCATAAATGAGGTGACGTATTATTAACCATTGAAAGTTAGGTTGGCTTACTCCAGATCTCCAAGCCAGTGTATTAACAAGATTCCTTTATTCACATTTCAGCTATGCTTTCAACATGTTGAAAGATAATAATTTTAATTATAGCTTCAAAAATGTTTGTCTCGCTGATTTGGAACATAAAAAGAAAAGTGGTGTGAAGTATTAACCGTAAAGCGTGTAAGGTTTTATAAGTGAGGTCATTCAAGTTGGCCTAAAAAACGCTCACAATTGGCTTTGTGATGAGCGTGTTTAGGCGCCAAAAAGAAATGGGGCGGAAAAATTTCGCCCCACAACTTGTTTCGCCCCACTTTGGATGCTTTTGACTACCACACTCGCCCCATTTATGTGGTTTTAAACACTCATGCGTGTGCAGGTGTGTGTTTGTATATGTGTGTGAGTGTGTTGGATTACGTATGGAAATAGTAGCAATATATGAATTTATTAGACACCAGTTACTGTATAAACACGAATATAATAAGGAGAACATAGACCTGAGGGAATAGAGACCTGGGAAGACAAACATGCTCCCCCTTTTAATCGCATGTCTTTTGAAGCGCATCAAAGGCACAAAAGATGACAAGACTGTTTTCTGGGGAGCTTTTCAATCACTCTTTACTTTTCAGTCGTCTACTGTTAGGTCTTAGGAATATTTCTCCCATGTTTTCTTACTCATTCAATTTCTTGTAATCTGAGGGGGGGGGGGTGAATCAACGGAAGGGCTGACGCCATCATCGCAGCTTATCTTTATTTACCCTTGGATGTAGTAGGATGGTCATTATATATATTTTACAAGAGCTAGATAACTGGAAACAGGTCAGCATGTTTTAATCTGATGAAACAATTTGTTTCGTAACGTTTCCAAAAAGCCATGTGACACGGAGAAGATTTGTGGACACGATCACGAATACCAGCTGTCTGCAGATGAAGAGGTCTTGAAAATGCAAATTCAGATGAGGAGTGGCTGCATTCTTATCTGGAAATGACTCTTCCTCAGGTGTGAACAGTGTTTCTTATACATTTGAAGGGTGTAGAGTGCAGAACCTTGTTGAAGTAAGCAACCCAACAGATTTGTGTGGATCAGTCAGTGTCCCCAGGACTCTTTAAGAATTGTACGCTCCGTAGCAGGTCTTTTTTCACCTTTGAGTCAGGTACGAGTGCTATTGTTGTGTCTCAAACAAAAAAGCTGAGAAAATGGGACAAGAAGTATGCTTGTAAATATTGTGATTACTTCATGTGTAAAAAAAACAACAACAACATTTTTAAGAGATCTTTTTTTTACTGTCTTCAGTTTTATTTTGTGTGTTTTCCTTTTTCATCATTGACGTTTCATTCTTTATTACTGACAATATTTTCGTATTGTGTGTATATGTAATCTCATACTAAAGAAGTAAAGATATTACAGAATACATAGTTTTATTTATTTCAATAAAGTCACCCAACACCAATTGTTGTAAACTTTCCTTTGCATTTATTTTCACATCAGAAATTGCGAACAATCAAATAAAATGTTTCAATAGCTTAAAACACGTGATAAAAAATCCGACAAACTGTCAGAAAATAAATGAACATTAGCCTATGTGGTCTTAATTTGGCTCGACAGATCCCGCTGTGACTAAAACAACAATTACGTACGTAATTAATGTGTAATATTTATACCAAAAGAAGGAAACAAGAGGTCCTCATCAGCTTGGGTTTTGTCTCACATAGCGATTATGTGCGCAGACTCTCTCTTGTCCCTGCGATGGAATGCGTGCGTGCAAAGACAAGACCTCGGTTTATACTATCATCCGAAGTCATTACATCACCTCATTTTCAGTTGTGTAGGAGCTAAGCTGTTTAATTTAGCCCCACTTCTGTAAATCGCCTAATTTTCTTTTAAACTTAAACATCAAATTTATTTTGTAGCTCATTAACAACTGCCTACCTACACATACACATACTTACAGAAGTGGGGTGAAGTTACACACAGTTTACAATATTCATCACTTATGGTTGTTTTAGATACATCACCTCATTTTCAACTGTTGATAGGTAAGCTGTGTTTAACTTCACCCCACTTTCGTAAATCACCTCAATTTTTTTTTAAACCTAAAAATCGAGTTTATTTTATACCTCTTTAACCACCAACAGTACAAGTGTTTAAAAAAAAATATGAGGGCTGTCACAGCAATACATCGGATTTTGGAACCAGAAACATCCCCGCCTCACTTATGCGTGTTTTGGACAACGCCTCATTTCCCATCTTTTAAACGTATGTGTGTGGGTGTGTGCGTGTGTGTGTGTGTGTGTGTGTGTGTATGTGTGTGTGTATGTATGTATGCGTCTTTGCATGTGTGTTTATAATACTCTGCACACACGTTTTGTATAGCTGCATGCCAAAATAATCTTATTAACACAAAAAAAATGCATGCCCGTGGATGATGCGGCATTTGTTTGTTGCGGCGTTCATTTAATTGTGTGCGGCAGCGAGCGGCCGGCAGCGGGCCGGCGTGCGGGGTGGGCGGGCGTGTGCGGGCGGGCAGGGCGGGCAGACCACTGCATCCATTTACATCTCGTGTGATCTTGGTGTGGGGTCTGTTTTGTTTACACTCAACAATGAATAAGTTATTGGTCAACAAATGCAATTTTTCACTGTCCATTTCTTCAGTTTAATTGCTCTCATAGTTTTAGTGTTGATTTAGCCAAAAACATATACAGCTATAGGCTGTCTTGTGTATAAAGATAAAGGATAGTCTCATAGCCTTGTGAACGTAGGGGAGCGTGATGTTAAAGAGATTACACTTATCTTGGGACCATCATAATGACGGTGATGCCCCTCTCTATCTCCCTCGCTGCTTTACTTTCCCCACCCTCAAGAGAGTAGGTATTTAGTCACCCCATCCAAGTGTTAATCACACTAGCTGGTGCTTAACTTGCGACACAGTAGTGAGTGCTCCAACCACTGCACTATCCACAAAGCATATACAGCTATAGACCACCTTGTATATAAAAATAAAGATAGTCCCATAGTCTTGAGATCCCACTTATTTTGGGCCAGCATAATGAGGGTGATGCCCATCTCTCTCCCTCACTGCTTTAGGTAGTCAGTCATAGTTGAGTCCTTCACGTTTTGTGGTCACCCATCCAAGTGCTAATCATCCTGGATGGTGGTTAACTTACGACACAGTAGCGAGTGTTCCAACCACTGTGCTATCAGACATCCCTTGGCATTTTTTCCTTATTCAGTCTTTGTGTGATAGACTTGGTTGTCATATTCTATAACTATATCAAATTAGGATCAATGTAATACTTAATCACCACCACCATCACCTTCAACTCGGATGTGATAGATGCCGTCACTGAGATCCTTGGCAGTGCATTGTTTCAAATTTGGGCGTGCAGTGTTTCAAATTTGAGCGTACAGAGTATTAAAAATGTGTGTGCAGACACTGCATACATGCACGCACATGTGCACGCCCATGGTATCATCGATGCACGGGGGTGCGTGTTTTGTTTTCAGCGTATTTCATTGTATTTTGGCGTGCACTTTTAAAAATTTGGGCGTGCAGTGTTTTAAATTTGAGCGTACAGATTATTAAAAATGTCCGTTCAGTCATTCGCACATGCACGCACACGTGCACGCACATGGTGTCATCGATGCACGGACACGGTATCTTCGTTGCACGGGGTGCGTGTTTTGTTTTCAGCGTATTTCATTGTATTTTGGCGTGCATTGTTTTAAATTTGGGCGTGCAGTGTTTCAAATTTGAGCGTACAGAGTATTAAAAATGTGTGTGCAGACACTGCATACATGCACGCACACGTGCACGCCCATGGTATCATCGATGCACGGGGGTGCGTGTTTTGTTTTCAGCGTATTTCATTGTATTTTGGCGTGCACTTTTAAAAATTTGGGCGTGCAGTGTTTCAAATTTGAGCGTACAGAGTATTAAAAATGTGTGTGCAGACACTGCATACATGCACTCACACGTGCACGCACATGATATCATCGCTGCACGGGGGTGAGTGTTTTGTTTTCAGCGTATTTCATTGTATTTTGGCGTGCACTTTTAAAACTTTGGGCGTGCAGTGTTACAAAATCCGTGTGCAGTGTTACAAAATGTGTGTGCAGACACTGCATACATGCACGCGCACGTGTGCAGACACTGTTTACAATGCATGAACACGGTATCATCGTTGCACGGGGTACGTGTTTTTTTTGGGTTTTTTTTCAATGCATTTTATTATATTTTGGCATGTAGTTTTAAAAATTTGTGTATACAAGTGTGCGTATGTGTGCGTGTGTAGACACTGCATACATGTACATGCACGTCATCATCCATGTTATCATCGCTGCATGGGGTGCGCATTTTTTCAACATAGTTTTGAGTATTTCAATGATAGGATGGTGGAGTCCACGCCATCATCACTGTATGGGGTCAGTGTGTTCAAAGTATTTCCTTGTATTTTCATGTGTAGTTTTAAAAATGTGTGTGGGCAGGTGTGCGTACGTGTGCGTGTGTAGACACTGCATACATGCCCATGCACGTTATCATCCACTTCATCATCGCTGCATGGGGTGCGCATTTTTTCAACATAGTTTTGAGTATTTCAATGATAGGATGGTGGAGTGTGCTGGGTGTGCGAGGAGAGGGGCTGAGGGTGGGTGTGTAGGTAAATAAAAAAGGATTTAAAAAAGTGATGGATAAATCAAAAAAAGATGGTTAAATCTATAAGCTGACTAATAAAAATAAGTGTGATCATCAACTAAAAAAAAAACAATAGCGCAAAAGATAGAGAGAGAGAGAGAGAGAGAGAGAGAGAAAGAGAGGGAGAGAGATAAAAGATGGGTATTTGTTACTTCCCATTAAAAAAAATATTTTGAGTTTGAGTTGTCTCTATATCTCCCCTTCTATAAGACATGTGGCTGTTGGACACCGTTGTTTATAGGGTATGGTCAGTTGGTGTGTGGGGTGTAGTATGGAAGGGTTCAATAAAAGATGGTTAAAGCTACAGAGAGATAGGTAAAAAAAAAGAGAGCGCAAAAAAAAAACGATGGAGAGAGAGCGCAAGAAAACGATGGAGAGAGATAGAGAGAGAGAGAGAAAGAGAGAGAGAGAGAGAGAGAGAGAAGGAGAGAGAGAGAGAGAAAGAAAGAGAGAAAGAAAGAGAGAGAGATGATCTAGCTCAAAACCACCAAGACGCATACTTGCAGCCTTTTGTGTGCATGGTATGACGCTCCAGACAACTGCGCACTATCCATGCAATACTTGATTAGGCGTTGGCTAATATATTATCTAACTCAAAACCATCAAGACGTGCACTTGCAGCCTTTGGTTAACCACCACCAAGATGCGCACTTGTAGCCTTTGGGTATATGATCTGACGCCCAGACAATTGCGCACTATCCACACAGTATTTGCCCTTTAAAAAGTGATAGCTAAATCTATAAGCCGACTAATAAACAAGTGTGATCGTCAACTGAAAAAAAAAAGGAGCAAACGATAGAGAGAGAGAGAGAGAAAGAGAGAGAGAGAGAGAGAGAGAGAGAGAGAGAGAAAGAGAAAGCGAGAGAGAAAGAGAGAG